>QGOB01000629.1:0-55084 GCA_003313055.1 Termitomyces sp. MG145 | reverse complement strand
GAATGCGTGGCTGATTTAGCGGTCCGTCCCACTGGAGAACCTACTGTGACGTTTATGGCGACCCAAATCAATGAGACGAGGAGACACAACCAGGAAGGGGGCATTGTAAGTTCAGACTAGAGTGATTCCTGCCATTCCCAATCCATAGTCTTATATACCATGGAAATGCCAACAGTATTTCCGAGCGACCTCTCGCGTGATGCTCAAGGTAGACCCACTATGCTCTACGTCTTGCATGTCACATTCGTAAAGGCAATATGATTGGGAGATACGAAAAAGAACAGCATGAGCCACGTACGGGCATGAAGAAACGGCCATGGTCATGGTCAGAAGACGCGACGAGCGTACCGCATACCGAGCACTAAAGATAGTAACTGGAATTTTGTGGAGCGAATGGGCTTCAGGATTGACATTGATAATAGAACGGAGCAAGATTACCGTATCAAAACTCTCAAGAAGCTATTTTCCCGGCGCTATCGGCTTGGCGAAGAATAAGCGGCGGGAGTTTCAGACGCTTTTATAGATTATCGACGGTCAGTATTCGGATAATACGACAGCTGCTCTAATCTGGACGGCGCGATAATCAAAACGTTAAATGTCGCAGATAATGCTTTAAATGAGCGTGGATATTTTCGTACTGAAGGGCACGCAGCATTTTAAAGCAGTCATCTTGATTTGATATGGCATGTCTAGAATAGAACCTCGAGTTATCTTTACATCATAGAGGGACTTATCAGCCTACCAGCAGATCAACGTTCGAAAGCTTGACATAGGATCTTTACTGGCACAACACACTCCCTCATTCCTGGATTCGACATCATGGGTACCTTCTGGTAACACTGAGTCGTGGTCGCCGTTATCATCCATCAGGGTAAAGAGGTTGATGCTTGTGTATAGGCAGGGAACATTACGAACGCTAAAGTTAAGAGGGACAGAATATCAGTTTATTTCTGGTGTCTCGTAGCGGGTAAAATACGAGCTTGTAACAACATGATTCGTGTGAGGACCAAACAGGAACGAACCCCAACCTTTGACGTCGATCACAACAGCGTGACTTAAGATAAGATAAAGATTACTCCAGGTAGTTGTTTGCGGGCAGCGCGTAGAAAGAGAATAAATATCAAATACTGGCTGATGGTTGTGTCTGAAGTACCAGTTGAGTATGTGACAAAAACTCTTGCTGACTTCACAAACCTTCCTGCTTGAGGAAGACTCGCAAAGGACACGATAACGTGATCGGGTGCTCACCCGCGTGGGCGAGTGCGATCGAACATATATATCCAAGTCAGCCAGCAACACGCGGTGTATATTTGATTTGTACACAACCTGTGCTATCAGTGAACACAATGAACGCCGTATCATACAGCAAAGATTCATTCAGAGTTGGGATTTTCCCAATCGCATTCTCCATTATCACATTTACCCTCCGGCTCACTCAGAAATTCCTTACCCCAAGCTCTTCCCCACGATTGACGGTGGCACACAAGTCAAGCCCACCGCCACTTCCCCTTACCCCTACACCCACCACCCCACACAGCCCCACCCCCACCCTCACCCTCTCCTCTGATTATCCAGTTGTTTCTACCATGACGAGGCCACTTCTGGCCAGCCTGGCTCTTGTTATGCTCGGCATCCTCGTCTCCGCAGGCGAGTCTGGATTTCAGTCAATGTAACCCGCCTTTGCTCAAACACAGTTGATAGGCACAACTTACATCAGAAGGAAAAGCGGTACAATCTTTACACCACTCACCCCGCCTAGAAGAAAAGAACAAGATCCACCCGCACCACCGACCCCGCCAAACCCAAATGAAGATGACTGTCCAGCTGACGATGAAGATGATGACGACGAAGATGGGGATGACGATGAAAGTGGAGATGGTCCTTCTGAAGATGATGACGACGAATCGGAAGACAACGAAAGCGAGGACAGCGGCGAGGATGATCCAGACGACCCAGACGATCCATCCGGTAGCTCAAGCATCGAAGACCCTTCGCCCCCTCCATACAACCCGGATCCATGGGACGTTCTGCTCCTCGCTATCTTGTATCTCGCCGGTATCATCACGCTTATCACGAAATTCTCCACAGCTTCCATAAAACGCATCACCAAATCCCTCTCTCGCCGCTTCAACAACTTCTCCACCAAAGTCACACTTGACGTCAGAAAGATCGTGGATTGCGCGTTAGTCTGGCTCGAACAAAGCCTACTCCAGCTCTACGACGAGATGATGTGGATAAACAACGAGCGCCCACCACGCCCAGTATTTGATATCGGCATCAGAAACTTTGGGTTCAACGGCGCCCCAGTAATTGTCCACGCAACGGACGAACTACCTGGACTCAACCACACGCTGCTGGAAAAGACCGTGATTGTCTCGCGCGCTTCATCAACTTGGGCCTCTCAGGTTTGTCCTTTCTTCCGTGGAAACGACGACGCGCAAAGCAATTATGCCAATGACACCATCGCGTCCAATTTGACATGGGCGAACACCCGACCTCCATCCTGCCCCATTAAAGGCGACGCAATCGTTCCAAAACCGGCTGCTGATTCGTCAATACAGAGCGTCCTGAGCGCTGCCGTTGTATACGGTGCCATCGGCGCCTTGATCCAGATGATCCGCAACGCGCATGCCGGAAGGGCGCGTACACGACAGAACTTCAGAGAAGAAGAAACCACTCTTTTGACTGAGAATATGGTCAGCACAATGATCGACATCTTAGGCGATGACGAGAACGAGGACCCCGAGGAGGAAGGCTTAGACTCCTACGTCCTGCGGGGACCCGACTCTGTCACAGACCCTGAGCGCCACGATCTTCACCTACACCAGGCCGAGGCGTCTGAATCAACTATAGGCTACATCACTGCTCCATCAATCAGCAGCATCTTTGAAAGTGTCGAGGTGTTGACAGCCGACGAAAACACGAATACCTATACGGGCACACACTGCCCGACTGTATCACCCTTTGCAGCCCACGAAACCGATGCAGAAGGGCGTAACCACGAAGACGAACGCCGCGACGATTCGCATGCATCTACAACCGCTGATACTGTTACCCAATCAATAGATAATATTGTTGGTGTTGCGGTACATCCGCAAACTCGAGAGACTACCAACCCCACTTATTCCGACCTCCCGGTCACATTACCTGCACCTGTTGGGAATTCCAATGATGAATACAGAGATATCGAAGTTTCCAGAGAGGAGGATGGCGGAGAGCAAGGACATTACATCCAAGCAGAAGAATGGTACGAAGAGGAGGAATTACACAGGGACGAATATCCTGACTTGAACGAGACCGAGTGCGAGGGGCATTACATCCAAGAAGAAGAAGATTGGTACGAAGAGGAGGAGTCATATGCAGACGGATATCCTGGCTTCCACGAGAACGCGAGCGAGGCTGATACAGGTGTCGGCTCCGATAATCACGGGATCTCAGAAGAACAAGGCCACTATGTCCAAGAAGAAGACGTGTATGAAGAAGAGGACCTTTACGGCGATGAATATCCCGGATTCTACGAGGACGAAGTCCTCGAAGCGGGAGATTCGAATGGAAAGCTCGATGTGAGTGTGAGTAGATGTACGAACGATCGAAAGCCAGAAGAGTATCTCGAGACGGATATGAACATCGAGGAGCCCGAAGTTTCTATTTGCGCCATGGAAATGCCTGGAACTTGCCCCAAAGGCGTGCAATCCACCAGCCACACCGATCGTGGACGAACCCTATTGATGCAAAGCGTAGCAGCAGGGGAGATGACAAAAAAGCGATTTATGGAGAAGGATGTAGTACTCGCTACGCGTCCTCCGACGAGAGCTCGGTCGTCGAAAGCGAGACAGAGAACAGGCGGCCCGCTACAAGAAGAACAGGAGGCAATCATAACGCAGATGATGGAATTCGAGAGAACGAGGGAGCGTTTTATCGAAGAGGCAGAGGCGCGCCTGAAAGCACAGGAGGAAATCATAATGCAGATGACGGAATTTGAGAGGGCAAGGCGGCGTTTTATCGAAGAAGAGGAGGCGCGCCTGAATGCAGCGGGTGGTTTGGCGCACTTTCCTGAGGCTGAGGTACGTCTCTGCTCTTCTTTACTTTGAGCATTTATCTGATGGCTGCCGTAGCCCATAGAAGGGTCAGACATATCAATATATTTCAGTAGACGGCCTTCCTCGAAGTTCCACTACACGGAGGAGGATTCGTTAGAGGCCAAGTCGACGGCGCCATCCCTACCGACAGGTGTCGCAAAAGAAAAACTAGTAAAGATGAGAGCGCTAGTTGAGAAGAAATATTCATCGGACGATGTCGATCCGTGCCAAATGGATGCACTAGCGCGCTGGCATTTGGGTTTGAAGGAAGAGGACGAGTCTGGGTAAATTTCCGGTTCAGATTCAGTAGACTATATATATCTTATTCTATGTTGATAAACTTGTCATCATTAGAAGAGTCCCGGGGAACATACATGAAACACACACACTGAGACAGACCGAGAAATCGTACATAGCCCGAGTTAAGCACTGTAAGACTCACCACGACTTCTAAGTGCAAAGAACATATCATCATTTAGAGGAGCGAAGGAGTAAGCATTGATGTTGACGCGAGTACGAACGTTCATGGTTGACAGAAGACGGACACCTCGAACAAACATCAAGTTTGTCCTTTTGCGTTGAGTCACACCGTTACACTCGTCACGCGCTTCTCGAGGCTTCATATAAACTATTTCATATGTCATAAATTTTAATTATCAATTATGTTCCCCCCTGACCAAAGGGGAGATTGAATCCTTGCGAATCAAGGTGGATGTCAAGGCCCATCGATATCGAATTGAAGGCGTTAGTAGTACGAGCACCTCCTTTGAGTGTGCAACCAGGAGATGTAATGGAGGACCAAACCAAATATCAAATAAATCATCACTTGGTTAGTATTTTTCTTCGTGTGATCATAATACTATACAATGTTCGACTTGGTGAAATAAAAAGACAGTAAGTGTCCTTATCATCATTTACTTCCACATCTTCACTGTATGTGGCCAAAGTTCACATGTACAGCTTTGACGTTCGTGTAGCTACCGCATCCATCAGCATCCCTGCTCCAGAATAACGTCATAGACGAAAAGGACACTCACTGATGAAGAGCATACTCTCCAAGCTCGCGACCAATACCAGACTGCTTGTACCCACCGAACGGCACATTGGGATGAAGCTGGTTGACGCAATTGACCCACGCAGTCCCAGCCTTGAGTTTATGCGCCATTTGCAACGCACGGTCGATATTCTTGCTAAAAACAGCGGCTGCGAGGCCGTACACTATTCAGCCCCCGATCGATAGATGAGAACCATATGACCAAGAAGAAAAGTATAACATGAAACGCACCCGTATCGTTCGCCTGCATAAGCACATCTTCCTCGTTCTCAAACTTAATTACAACACCAACCGGCCCGAAAATCTCCTCCTGGACAATCTTCATGTCAGGTTTGGTATCCGTGAAGATCGTCGGTTTGATGAAGTATCCCTCCGTGCCGTGACGACCACCACCCAAGTGGACTGTGGCACCCTGTTCTTTGCCAGACTTGATGTATCCCATAATGCGCTGGTGTGTACGGTAAGGGGACATACTAGGTTAGACAAAGTGAGGAAGGCTTACGTCGTATTGAATTTGAGAGACCTGGGGACCCTGGTCGGTATCGGTGTGGAATGGATCGCCGACCTTGATCGACTTGGCCTTTTCCGTGAACATTTTAAGGAACTTGTCGTAGATGGTAGATTGAACAAAGATTCTCGAGCCGGCGCAGCATGCCTGTCCGTGATTCCAACTTCACGTTATCAGCTCATGAGTCAGACCACGAAGCCAAAGTAACGAAACCACACACAAAATGCCATGCGCAGCCCAGTTGACCGCTTGCTCCAAATCCGCATCATCGAATATGATATTCGGGCTCTTCCCACCAAGCTCAAGCGTGGTTGCCTTCAAATTACTCTTCGCAGCAGCTTCCATCACCTTCCTTCCCACGAGCGTGCTACCCGTGAACGCTACTTTGTCAATGTCGGGGTGTTCGCTGATGGCAGCACCAACGATCGGGCCGTAGCCTGTGAGGATGTTCACGGATCCGGGCGGGAAGCCGGCTTCCTGAATAAGTTGGGCCATACGGATGGCGGTGAGAGGTGTAAATTCTGAAGACTAGAAGAAAGGAAAGCTCAGGTGAGAAGGGAAAGGGCGAACAAAAGCAGACCTTGATAACGACAGAGTTTCCTGTTGCCAACGCTGGAAAGTAGATAAGTAAGGGACGTAAAGACGCTCATGAAGTATATGGTAACGCACCAGGGCCAATCTTCCAGGTGAAGAGAAGAACTATGTAGCCAGGATTAGAATTAAGGCTATACTAGAGTCATTGTAGAAGTACTTACGCGGGAAGTTCCCTATAGTTAGAAAAGTGATCTAAGTCGCTAAGCCCTATTCAAAGGAAGAAAACGTACATGGAAGAATTTGTCCCTGCAATTACAGGTTCTCAATGACGTCATCGATAACTAATTGAATAATGTGGCGGCTTACAACAACGCCGAATGGTTCGTGACGGGTATAAATCAGCTTCCTCTCGTCTGTCTGTTAATAGATGAAAACACTGTGCTCATCCAAAGCTGCACATGCAACGAACTTCAATGGTCTGTCCGCTGATCTTATCGGCCCATCCAGCATAATACTTGATGACACTAATACCAAAGGTCAAGTCTGTTCCAAACGCCCAATCATAGGTTTTTCCTATATAAAGTCATATGAAGGTTGGTTCAGAAAGCATACAGATCAATTGCGCACCATTGTCCAATGCTTCGAGCGCAGCCAGTTCCGCCTTGTTCTTCTCCATCAGGGTCGCGAGGTTGTTCAACAACTCGCCGCGCTGCGCGCCGGAAACATTGAGACCCCATGTAGTCTCTACTGCCTTCCTTGCAGCTGCAACAGCGGCATGCACATCCATCCTTGTTCCCTCCGAGACCTTGGTTATCAGTTTGCCGTTTGCTGAAGTATCTCATCAGCATAAATACATCGTGATAACCAAACCTATACACATACTCGGATTGATCACTCTAACGATATTAGCGTGTTTAAGCTAGATCATATCCCACGACTAAACGAAAGCACTCACTCAATTTCTTTTCCATCAGAACCATCAACAAACTGGCCATTGATGAACAAGCCAGTAGGGAAGGACGTCTTGCCCTTGTAAGCAGGGGTGTTCCATTCGTGCGTGAAGGTGTGTACCATGGTTGTTGATGACTGAGCAATTGAGAGGCTCAAAGAACCCCGAGGTACCCACCTTATAGCTTCTGGGGTGAGAAAATGCGGTCATCGCCGTGTACTGGGTCAGCTGCCAAATTCCAAGCGGAACTTTCACATAAGAGGAACTCCATATGCCCATTGGACTTCATCTCGGTCTACCTTTCAATGTCTGACTCATGTAGCGTGAAGGCTTTTGCGTAGCTTCTCCTTTGGTGTATCGATATTGGTGGCATGTAAATATTAATGTCGGACGGAACCAAACCCACCAACGCGAGCACCGGGCCGATCGGTTGCCGGCGACCACATGTAGCCTTGATTGTTCGCGTCAAAGTTAAAACGGTTGACCCCACTTCTCCATACACCATACCTGCTACAACTGACCATCGTCAGATGATGTACAAGTGCAACGCGCTTAATTATACCGTAGAACCACGACCACTTTATCGTGAGACAAAGTCATGTGGAGATTGTCCCAAGTTCACCTCGATGGAGATATGGGGAGACACTAAAGGACAAAGCAATAACGTCACCGCTTTGTGGCGGGGTTCTCTCCTTCCCACGCTGTCCTCGACGATCTTCATCTGATCATTTATTTTCATCCATCCAATATTGATCCCCCTCAGAGACATCCCGCTGGTCTACGATGGACAGACTTGAATCGCCCGATTATTCCCTGGATCCGACTCGATGAGCAGTTTTCGAGTTCTAGCGGAGTTCCTCGCGGGAGAAAGCAGCATCTCATCATTTTCCGGATCTATTTTAGCTCGTGCGGGTCTGCTGATAAAGATCTCCATCCCACCTCACCAAGGGGGAGGAGGAGCGCTGCTTCCCGACGGAACGCAGTAATTCGTTGACTTCCTGGATCTCTCGTCCACATATCAGGCGATACAATCAACCGAGACACGCGCTTGTGAGAAGAGCGAGGAGCTCCGTCCAAGGAAAGCCGGTAGAGACGGAATTTGAGACCTCATGAAGTACTCGTTAATCAGAGTTCAATTATATATTACCCCTCTATGTAGCTGAAGCTATGACAGCTTGCAAACGAACATTGGGTTTGAGTCATCCTTACTCTTACTATCAAAGGGACTTGATAGATGTGCCACATTTACTTGCGTTGCATTCGGTGGTGTCCCCTGGCACCACGGACGATGCCGTCGCTCAAACCAGCCTCAGCAATACGCCTCACGTCATACTCGCACTGCTTCGCACGCATTTGGATTGGGGCAAGAGTGTGGATGGGGTTGCCACAGAGTTAATTCGGACAATAGATCATCTTCTCTCAATATCTTCCATCTCTTCATCTTTGTTGATGCAGCATGATTATTACGCAGATTGAGTACTGAAGGAAATATATATGTTTCAACTTCGGTGGTAAATTATTCCACTGCGCAATGAGTAGCCATGTAGCATGATTATTACGTAGGCAGAATACCTGTATTTTGTTGGTCGAACTGGAGTTAATGAGTCGAAAGATTATTCCACTGCGCAATAAGAATAAGTAGCCATGCTTTGTCATCTGTCTCTCCTCTTTGTCCACCTACAGCTTTGACCACCATTGTCTACTTATAAACCTGTGAGCGCAGCCAAGAGCTCCCATCGTCTCACACTACGCTTGCATCTAGATTTTCTCAAACCTTAACATCGCCTCAGATGAGATTCTGCTCTGATGTCGCGCGTTTGCGTCCCCACCCTGCCATCCCCACTCATTCCATTCAACTCTACATAACTCTCCCGTACTTCAATAGTCCCTCGTAGATAGTTAGCTTGAGTTTCGGCCCCTCTTTAGGGGGGTCGGCTCGAGAACTTATTCGGATCCAGGAATACAACTATTTCTCACGCAAACCTCACGCTGGGCTAGAACCGCTCAACCTCAACAAACTACGCCTAAGCAAAAATTAATCCTCGCATCATCGGGTGTCCAAATCAACGAAGTAGGTCACTTCCGTGTCCCGCGGAACCCACTACAAAGTAGCGCTGAACACTTGAGAAAAAAAGAACACGGACATTGCTTTATGCCAAGAGCTCTTATGTCAGGTTAAGTCTCATCACACTGCATACACCTCAGGCATCCAGTAAACAGGTAGATAAGCTCTTGCAAGAATCATTCCTACTCGCTTCTTGCCGCGCTTGTGTACCTTCTTCAAGTTTGGGAGACCAATTTTTCCACTGTATTGCGATATGGACGGAGAACATAATCATCCGCATCGGGAAGCACGCTTTAGTCGTCAACTTTGGACTGATTGAAGTTCCATTTGGAGGCATCGATGTATATGTGCTTACGTGATTTAAGATTTCAGTGTCTGAGAAAAAACTAACTTTGCAGATAAACAAACGACATCCATTTTTGGATAGGTATTCATCACCCTCCCAAAAAGCAATCTACCGGAACAACGGAAGGAACTTGAGACCCGGTCCTGCCCATAGATAATTACTCCATAGCCTTCTTATTTTCGCCGCCGATTCCGTCGCTATTTCCAGTGTCCCGGCAGACCAAGTTTGGTATAGGTGACTTTAAGATTTAGCCTCAAAATTGCTATCGGGTAGCATAGGCAATCTTTTTTTTTTATTCAATTATCGGTGCTGGAGGCGCTTGGCTAAATACCCAAATACCTTGGTTGATGACATTACTTACTCATATCACGCTTTTCCTTATGCCTTCTACATTTTTACACATCGCAAAGTAGAGACATCGTTTGTCAGGAAAATGAGTAAATCTTGATCTTACATCGCAGGCTTTTTTGATATAATGGAAGATAGTCAAAAAGGCATATCATTGAACCATAAATATCTCCGCTCAGCAGGGCATTCTCGACTCACTCAGATGACCAGTATACAGATCTGGTGTGTACATGACACTCCTCGTAAATCTGACATCTTTCAGAACAAGCAAACAAGAAATTATCCCCTGAACTCACTTACGTTGGATACAGCTCGATTATGGCACTTTAAATCTAGCTTCTGGGGGTACAGACCGTTTCCATGAGGCGTCTAATCCTCTTTACGAAAGGGTATATCAAATCATTTCCGTCCACTTCGGAGGCCAAGAAACATTCTGAAATCCGAGTTCATCTCATGACACATGGTGCCCAACCAGTAACTTCTGTCATCTGTAATGGAGATATCATCTGACATGTTACTCCCGCGGTTGTATGTAAAAAGGCAATTGGAGTGCATCAAGCATGAGGCATTCTCAATACAATGCCACAGATACTTGTTTTCTCACTCGTTGGTGCTGTTCTTATCGTTCTCTGGATAAAGAAAAGTCTCCAGAAACGCGCTCATCTCCCTCCTGGGCCTCCTGGTGATCCCTTTATCGGTCATTTATTCAAAATTCCTGCCGAAAACCAAGATGTAGCCTTGTACCAACTG
Source organism: Termitomyces sp. MG145 (assembly GCA_003313055.1). Lineage (NCBI taxonomy): Eukaryota > Fungi > Basidiomycota > Agaricomycetes > Agaricales > Lyophyllaceae > Termitomyces > Termitomyces sp. MG145. The sequence continues at coordinate 44,451 of QGOB01000629.1, read as the reverse complement.
GGAAAAACATATGGTATCTACTTTTCACATTGAAGCCTCGCGCATCATCTCATCTCCTTTTAAGGGGACGTTGTGTATCTCGAGATGCTTGGAAGATCAATAGTTGTGCTGAACAGCGTTGAGGCTGCCATAGACCTTCTGGACAAGAGAAGTTCGAATTATAGCGATAGGCCTCCCTTTCCTATATATGAAATGTGGGTCCGCTAATTAAGGAGACAACACGAGATCCGTCCCAACTAACATTCCTAACAGCATGGGCTGGAGGGAGAGTTTGACCTTTACAGGTTATGGGAAACCTTTCCAAAAGTATCGAAGATTTTTCCAAGAAAACTTCAGGCCTATGAAAATCATGCTGTATCAACCAATCCAGAGAAAGGAAACTCGCATTCTTCTTCAGAACCTGCTCTCAGACGAATGCCGGAGGGAGGATTGGATACGGCGGTAAGAATCCTCGAAATAAAAAACATTGGAGAAACACACGTTTATTATCCGCTAGATTCTCTACTTCAATCATCATGCAAATCACATACGGCCAGCATATTACTTCTGACGAGGATCCATATCTTGATATCATGGACAAAGCTAGTATCGCGGTAAACAACGCCGGTGCTCTTGGAAACACGCCAGTCGATTTCTTCCCATCTCGTCAGTACAGATTAACTGGTACTCACAACCATATAATGACTCGCTACCTTCAGTCAAGAATTTTCCATCTTGGTTCCCTGGCGCCTATTACGCTGGATTTGCACGCAACCAGAACGGTACGATCAAGAAGCTGTATGATTATCCTTTCGACAACGTGAAAGCCGAGCTGGTACGTTCTCCGTCTGGGTTTAATTTTTTTTTCTGTTGGCTTCAAAAGAATTATTAGGCGGCGGGAACTGCTAAGTCTTCGTTTGTTTCTCATATGCTAGAATCGCTCGACCCAAATGGAGCCGACTATTCAAGTAATGTTCTGGATATTAAGGGAACGGCGGCTACGATGCATGCTGCTGGAGCAGAGACGGTAAGGAGAATGTCTGATTAGTACGTTCAACCGTATGATCAATGTTCGCAAACAGACATGGACGACACTAACCGTTTTCTTCCTGGCAATGATTCTTCATCCGGAATGCCAAAAACGAGCCCAGCAAGAGATTGACTCTGTTATAGGTTCGGGCCGCCTTCCAGAATTTTTGGACCGCGAATCTCTGCCTTACATTGATTGTATACTTCAAGAGATTCTGAGGTTTGTCCCTTCGAACATGCGTACATTGAAAATAATCCAATATCTTCCGTATTGCAGATGGCACCCCGCAGTGCCCTTAGGTGCGTATAGGATTTCATTGCAACCCCCGTGGGACGTGTATAACCTTGTCCGGCCTCTCCCTAGGTGTACCACACTGTTCCTTGGAAGATGATGTCTTTCGTGGAATGTTCATACCCAAGGGTTCTGTTATCATAGCGAACGTCAGGTTACTATCAAGATTTTTGTCTTGGGAATGAAGAGCTCAATCCATCACTCAGAGGGATGGCACTCGATGAAAAAGTCTATACGAATCCGCAAGCCTTCAATCCGTCTCGTTACCTTCCTCTACCTGAAGGAAATAATGAGCCGCGTCCAAATGGACCATTTGGTTTTGGACGCAGGTATGAAAAATTGCTCATCAACCCTTTCATTGTGTAGCGGCTGAGAGAAAAACTCAGGATCTGCCCTGGGCGTCATCTTGCTGAAACAAATGTGTGGATTGCCGTGGCGTCGATTTTGGCAACTTTCGATATCCTGAAGCCTATCGGGACTGACGGAAAGGAGATAACACCTACAGTTAAGTTTACGATTGGCATCACAAGGTATTGTATTCCCATATTACGGTAGATTATCATTCAAATGATTACACAGTCGACCTTCCACCTTCAATTGTCGTATTCGGCCCCGAAGCCATCAGACGAGGGATCTAATCATGCATGCAGATACCTCAGACTATTATTGATTAACTCCGGCTTTCGAGTGCCCTCTTCAATCATATGGAACATTGATGCGTTCCGTAAATTACGGTTATTCCGAAATGATATACTAGTCCTCAAACTTGCTTGACTTCCCTGTCTTTTTAGCTTCAACAAGCAAAGATAACTTTAACAGCTTTCGGTCAAGAATTGGTCCTAAAGTAGATGTTTTATCGTTAAAAGAATCCCTTATCGTCGATACTCTCGGGAAATCAAGTCGTTAGTGCAGGAGTTGTGGTATTTTCCCGAGAGTGATCCATTTGCCATATCTAACCTCACAAGCTTCGCGCGGTTCAGAGTAAGTGGCGTTCAGTGAATGACTCTATCTCGATTGGAAGCTTGTATCATTCTAGTTGGAAATTGGACTACCAATCCAAGTCACCCACAGTGGTCACCAGCCATTCCGTATGCCTCTACTCTATCCTTTTATGATTACATTACCAGCTCATATGATACTTACCTATGCCTTATGTCTTTGTCCCTGCCGGATTTCAAGTAATATAACTTTTTTGGTACTCCTCTCGTATTCTACTTTACAAACAAGTATATAAGTAGTTACAGTGTATTCTATACCTGGCAGAATATCATATATTTCACCCCCATACTTGTTCTTACTTTCAACTATCCTTGTTTGACGAAAACATCATGTAGTTGAGTATCGGGGTTCTTTCCGATCCGTCATTCCCTTACGTAAGTTGATCTGGACTCGCCTTTAAATTTGCCACGATGATGTGTTGCCAGAGTGCAGTATGTTCACGATCTCTCAATATGACTTCCTTGGACAGTATGACCAGATTTGGACTCGTCTCTCCCTAGCAATGTAGAACGAAGTTGTCCATGGAATTTTACATGGAAAAAACATATCACTAGTACCGACACAACCCGAACACTTCTAGATGATTTCGATCTTAGGCTTGTCCTTCTTGTTGGGACAAGAATATCCCATTTGGACAGAGGCTGGTGACGTGTACGCATTGTTTTCACGGCCTCTTATGAGGTTTGATCTTTCCCTGAGCTCCTGATCAATCTCTCACAAAACCCAATCATAGATTCTTACAAAACTAGTTTATTTGGAAGGGAATGGTCCCATGGTCAATTCTTGGCACGGAGACCTCCTAGAATAATTGGTCGAAAGGCTCACAGTGGTCTCAGGCGGTGGGATGAAACGCGACCGATTTCTCCTCTGAACAGGTGTTGCAGGCAATTAGGCTTACTCGCGGACTAATTGAGAATACAAGTACGGCCTCCCGCATGAGGGTATCAACTTGTGGCTCGAGAAGCCGGCGCATAGTTTGTAAGGGTCTCTGTCAGGATGTAGGCCTCGAGAGGTGTATCCTCTTGGCGGGAGGATTCGCCGGAGGACTCGCTGGATCCGTTGCTGGTACCTACTTCGCCACAGTTCTCTGGGACAACCAAGAAGGAGGACCAGTGTGAATGAAAAGCTGTCTCGTACCATGTCTCGTTCCTGAAGGATTGAAAGGAGAAGTGCCTGCGGCGATTGGCATCCGACCTCACGGTTCCGTCCCTACTAACAGAGTACATCCCCGCCTCATCTGAGATGTCTTCAACGTGAATCACCCCAGGACAGATGAAGGCTGCAAGGTCCAATCGGCGGGCGGTTGTCGTGAAAACCTCTGGACGGCATAGTGTTTAAATATACGATGGAAAACTCAACAAAATTCCAGTTGTAAATAACCAGGTGTCGAATAACCACAGGTAAATCTACGTTTACGGTGTATGGTGATGTATTGAGGGTAAGGATATTGGGTCACGCCTCGTCACAATGTCCAAAACCAATCCGACAACGTTCCTAAATCAATCCTTGGAACGCGTGTTTGCTGCTGGTGCATTTGCGTCAACTGGTGCAGTCTCGGTGGGAGTAGGGATATCGGAAGCGGCATCAGATTTCTTGCGACGTCCTGTCTTCTCCACCGCAGTGGTATCACCTACTTCAATGTCCTTCGCCTGTGGCCTTTTCCCTGGTCTTTTCTCCTTGCCTTGGCTGGTGTGATGCGTTTTCGATTTCTTCGATTTCTTTCTGGCAGCCTCTTCTTCAACTCCATCAGCATTGTCATCCGCCTCTCTCGCCGCGCGTTTTTCTCCGACAACAGCAGCCGCATTTGACTTCTTGCGAGGAGCCTTCTTCGGTTGCGCCGGCTTCCCATTAGAATCCTGTCTGTTCTCCTCCGCTCGGCCATCCTGGAGTTCATCCGTCGTGGACACGTTGGCTTGTCCACCTTCGGCAGGTGATCTGAGCTTGGTGAGTTCGCTTGCTCGTTTAACGACATCGTTTCCGCTGCGCTCGACGTGGACTGCAGGATTAGAGGGGTCCGCGTTCTTGTGAATGAGCTTCCCCTTTGTTTCAATCTCGAGCTTCCCTTCAGTCTTGATTTCGGCTACAGTTCCGGTGGGCTGTGAGATACCCCATTTCCAAGAGACTGATTGGAAACACGTAAGATTACAAGACGAAACAAGACGAAATCAACTCGGACTTGCCTTGATCGCCTTCATGGATGTCCTTGTCTACCATAGTTTCTTGTTGATACAGTTGTTGGCAGCCAACAGTGTAGTAAATAGGAGCCACATGGACAGATCGCATCTTATATGGAGCTATTCCGGTCCGAGACATGACGTGTCGTCACAAATTACAAAAAGACTGATCATTGCAATTTCCAAGTTCATGGAGCAAGGATGGAGGTTATTGTCACACTCTGGGTTGACCATGTACATATACAGTGTTCTTGTCACTTTGAATGTTCCGATGATCAAACTGTTAGCCATGTCGCACAGGATAATTATTCTTACATTACTATGTAAGGATAACGACGAGTATAAAACCCGTGGTCACAATCAAGGATGATCCATCTGCTTCATTGTGATAGACATGGCATGTCCAACCGTCTCATAGTTGTTCCTGCCACCCACAGCCTCTGAGAGGAGGGAAATATTCAATATGCAACACAACATACAAATACGACACAAACAGTACACACCGCCAATCATCCGGCATAGAGTACATAACCCTATACCCCCGCCTCTTAGCTCATTAGCTCATACTGTAAGACTCCTGCCGGTGACTCGCAACGCAGCACGATAAGAAGATCTAGAATAGAGATATATTCGTTTAACTTAGTGTGCAGCGTGGCTGAAACGTACCTAGAATAGAAATAAATCAAACTAAAGAAGAGATATCGTCGACTTATGGTATGGTGTGCCATATTTCATTCATTCATTGATAATTGTTCCTTTGACAGTCGCGAATGCATTCGACGAACCGGGTTATGGGACGGTTAATATGACCTGTATACGTGGTTTTTTACAGTTCTACTGGCCCTCATGAAGGATTGATGCTCTCGATATCATAAAGAATGACCTTCCAGCCAATTTCCTCTTGAAGCTCAAGCTTAGTCTTACAAATGCCCATTAAACGTCGAATGTATCACGACAAATATCATGAAACTCCCTTCTATACGCGGTCAGCGAGTAAGTTCTTCTATCTTTTATTCCGAAAATTTCAGGGAAAGGTTCGCAGCCTCACAGCAGGTACAATGAAATTCAATGAGTATATAGAGGCAATCTGTAATGTTCTGACACATGCAGTGCCAATCATCAGTGGCTTAGATGCTGTGCTTGACTAATCTCTTGTGGCTAATGGATGTTACCAGCTTCTGTTGATAGATGATCTGTCACGTATTCATTCCCATGTCACCCAATGAGTTAAGTGTCCTTGCAGAATCGATACTTGGAATCATTTATCAACTAGTGACGATGACTCTGATGAGTACCGCAAAAGTTGGAGTCTGTCAAGCTTCCTTCCATCTGTCTATACGCTGGTGAGGTACATATTAATAAGCACCCCTTTGATGATCGGTCATACGTTTCATGAAGTGATCTCACCTTCTCTGACGTTCATGTGCCATGTAAAATCGTCTTCATCAGGCTTTCAGTGACTTTAACATCTGCCAGTGTAAAATTATTTCTTTTGGGCAACATCATCACTAACAGTTACCGTGTCATCTGCTTGTGCAGAAGCAGTGCCCAAACCATAAAGGGTTATTATTATTGCTGCCACAAGTTAGCCGTTGATCATAACTATCCATTGAAGAATATTCATAGCACTCTCCTTACATACATAAATCGAGCTCGCTTCCATCGGTCAACTAACCTTTGATCACAATCTCTTCTCATTGATGACACCAGAAGAAAGAGAGGCAATTCGTCAAGTGGGTCTGTATCTGGGTGCAGTTCAGCTCACGAACCTTGCAACTCTCACGTTATGTACGGGTATGTATACACTAACATTGCCTGAATGCTTTCATGACTCACAAGCTTTTCAAGGAATCTCTGCACCAATTTTTATTGCGGTCATTGCCTCGCTCATCAAGTAGGCACAAAGAACGTCTCAACATTGTTTCCCTGACAATTCAGCCTGATGTTAGACAGGAGCGTAGAAGTTCTTATTCACGAACAGTCACATTAGCGATCTCGACACTTGGTCTGGCTTCGATGCTGGGATACACCTTTGGAACGCTCAGCGAAAGACTCATTTACCTCGATTTCTTCAAGATTAGTAATATACCACTCGAAAGCAGAATTGAAATTGCAGATCGAAGATTGGGTCCGGTATATTTCACGCTTGATTGGTTCGCTGCCCTTTCTGTGAGCCAATGCTTTCAATTTTACATCCGCCACCCAATTCTCATTTGCATGTAGCCTATCGTCAACGACACTTTCATTATATGGCGTGCCTGGGCTATCTTCGGCCGGCGTACCTGGGCATCGTATCTCTCAATTGTGTTGTGTATGCTTTCGTTTGGTGAGTTATCTTAGGCACGAAGCTATGCGCTTGACGCAGTACCCCTTGTGCAGGATTCACAATTTCAATTCCACTCTTTGTATGTCTTCCACCCGAGGTCCGAGCTCATGCCCCAATTCGGTTGCTTCCCGCACTGGAACTCGTGGCTAATTGGTTGTCATTCACGACAAATCTTGTCGCTACATCCTTCATTGGCTGGACCCTCTGGTAAGTGCTTCCATACCCAAAGCTGAGGAGGTTCTAAGAAAAATGGCTATGAATACAGGGGGCATCTCAGATTCTTGCGGGCACATATGAAGTATCGAGATCGGCCGTTCTCTCCGTCAAGGACAATACTTTATCTTCTGATGGACTCAGGAGCCATTTATTGTTTCCTCCAGGTAGCGTTATCGGTGCTTATAAAGAAGCGACAACTCAATCACCTTGCAGTTCTTGCGGTGTCTTGGTCTCATCGTATCTGATGACAAATCTCTCGACCAGATCGTTTACCATGTTTTTTTGGACACCCTCTTGACTACCTCAGTGCGCTTTATGTATGACCAAGTCTCTATCAACCTGCTCATACCTGCCTTCAGATCGTGTATCCTACCTTGACAGTTTTCCTGATACGTGGACCCTGCTCCATAATTGGAGTGCACGAATCGGTCGTTGAACTACGCGCTACACAAGAGAATCCGGGTGTCTAGCCCGTCGTCGGTTAGTCTGTGGGTAATAAAGGAATAAGGAATTTGACCAGGAAGAGACGAGTGATGCCAGTTTGAAGCAATTGGATGATAGTGATCTGATATTAATTCTGGAGTCCCTCCCAATGTATCTTCCCGCTGGCAACACATCTACTTTTCGCATACTATAATATACTGAGTAGAGATGCACGCCGTCCGTTCATGACAAAAGACGATTTTGGCCACCGTGAACCGTACCGTACAATGAATTCCAAAACCCTTGATGGCTACCAAGGCTATTATTGCCTATGGCTGGGGATCTGTTTTTCCGGTTTTTGTCACTGCGGCTTGATGTGGCCCTGCGGTCCTGTCTGTCTATAATGCTGCTTGTCTACGATGCCGCTGATAATCAATTCAATGCCAGTTGCCACCAAATCACTGTTTCTGGTGAGCAGGTCCTGCTCTGTTTTGAGTTACAGTTTCTGGAATTAGGTGTAACTTCACTCCTGAACAATTCAGTCTCACATCCTGTCTTCGTGTGATATATCTGTCTCTTGTTGGGCCATGACAATGAGAATATGTATCAAAGTTTCCGAATGCTTTGATTGACGGAACGAGATTGGTGGAGGGTAGAACCGGAACCAATGTCTCCCGAGGTGTTCCGATTATACAAAATACAAAAAAGGAGTGAAGATGAAAAATCCACTTAGATTGAATGAGGTCAGGCTTAAATTTTTGAGCACACGGTCCATTGTGAAAAGACTTCATATCTAAATAATGGCAAGGTGCACTTGAATTAGGACACGACGGCAATATGCAGTGATACAACGTTTTGTCCCGGGATAAACAAATTCGTGCATTGATTCGGGGATGGATCGCTCCGGTCTCTGTTGGGAAAGGGTGAAACGCAATCTCTATTACTGCTTACTTCTACGGAAGTGCTCGTATCTTTTATATATATATTTATTTATTTTTGATGATGACATCTTACTTGTACTTTATATATATAATCAATTTACCTTATGACAATTTGTATTTAGCTCAATTCTGTCCTGATTTCCGCCCGGGTCGTGTGACTCAGCCATTTCATCACTGTATGACAGCATCGATTTGTAGAAGTTGCATTGAAATATGCAGCACATCCAAGGGATCTTCATAAGTTGGTTCATCAAGTGGACTTTCGAGCCATCTTGTGACAGCTTCAAGGAATATGCCATACTATCATACAAATGAGCCAGGATTAGTTGAACTGCACTTGACGGTGTACTTACTTAGTTAAATGTGGCTGACTATTCACCCACGAGAGATAGCGCTCGTCGGGGCACTCACTAATTTTCTTGCCTCGATATTTACCGAACGGAAATACGAAGTCGCCAAAGTTTGTCTCTACGTATCCCTCTAAACCGCGATGGAATGCTTGAAAGGCATAAATCGTGGGACCGTAACGCTATTTGTAGAAGGTTTTTATCAAGAAAGCGGAGAGGCAGTTGACGTGAAATCACGAACAATCCTATCCAGTGTCTTGTTGCACCAATACAAATACGTAATGCTCGTCTCATTTATCTTCTGTCCTGCGTGCTTTCCGAACGAGAAGACATAGCCGCCGGCATGTTTCCCGGAGTACCACTCGAAGATATGCTGTCGATCCTCATCGTCATCGGTAGGACTGTTAATAATGGGAGGGGTCCTTGGACGAGACATGAGTTGTGTGGACAAACTTGTGTTGGCGGAAGCTGGGGATTTTGTGACTGAATCGCAACCATGGCACCCATGTCCTTAAGAATCCTGGGCTGACAGATATCGTTATGGTGACACGTACATCAGTTACAACGTGGAACCTTCAACGGCCCAAGTCAATTACGTGAACCTGTCGTGACCACCCTCTACAAGGGTTCGACCCTCTTCATTCCCTACGATCTTCGGCGGGTCCTAGCTTTCCTCATGTTGGTTTTCGCATTCACAGACCTCGGCCTCATTCCAGACGCAGGAGTGCTGTCGTCGTCTACAAAAGTTGCGCAAATTCAAAGTTCAATCAATTCAGGTGGTGTGGGATGGAGAAGCCATCTCAGACACTTCGCTGTCTTTTGCCAAAAATAGCACTCCCGAGATCTCCGATCCGCTGGGCGGTTCACACATCCTCCCATCTGCAGATCTTGACCGGACTCCACGCAGTCCAGTCCCTCTCGACATAAGCCCTTGAATATTGTTTGTATTATCTAAGGTAATCTTCAATACCAAATCTTTCGAGCATTCAATTCATGGTCCCGCCTAAAGATGCCAACACGCGGCCAACCCACGCCTCAGGTTTAGGCCAAAGCTTCTCGAGCCCCAAAAAAAGTGACGGAACAAGACAAAGGCATCTAAATTGACCTTCGTCGGCTCAAATTGGATGCACTTAAGCCGGAACAATCAACCCTTCAAATCTAAATCCCGTCGTCGTCGATTGTTATCAGGAAGTCCCAAACGATGTTCATCGACGAACCTCTGCCGTTTCATGACACTCCGAATGCATAATCGTTGGATCCAGATCAGCAAGTGGACCTGTTTTGCGCCGTAAAATACCTGATCAGGCCGCCAACAGCTTGTACTCCAATCGGGCAAATGCCTCTCACGACTTGTCACTCTTCTCCTTGAATATACCCCAAGATTTTTTGGAACGATTCCAGGGAGAAATACGAGCTTACGATCCAAATACACTGAAAGCTGTACAATGCGGAGTAATCTGGTGCTATGTTTGTTTCAAGATTGCGTATTTCCTCTCTTCTTTGACTGTTCTAACGAGTTTTTTTCTCTTACAGATTTTCAAAGATCTACAGTCAATTGGTGCTCTTTGTGAAGATCCTTTCTACGTCCTTGTAAGCAACGGACCGAGCCGGAAGTTGAAGAGAACGCGGCGATGGGATCTGAATGGGAAGAGAGCCAAGGAGACACTTCTTGCCACGAGCGCCCTAATATGATTGGCTGGTAAGAACGACGCCCCCTGTACATCGTCTATCTTCTTATTCGACATATTCGAAAAGTGTTGTAATGGAGAAGTAAATCCACCTGAAGTCCAGGCTTCTGACAAACAAGAATACAACCTTGATAAATTTACCGATTCGCTAGCCAGGCAGAATTTACCTATAGCACACGCTAGTGCAATGAAATAGACGTGGTAATGGTCCGACTCGGAATCATCCCAAGTGATGCCTTTCAAGTTTAACCTGGCGTTGACGTTCAAGTAGCACGTGAATGATATTTCGATTCTACATCTTGTACACGACATGCCCTCGACGCCTTCCGATACCAACCACACCTCAAAAAAGAAAGGCGGGTGCTTTGGAAATCTACCCATACGTGATGCACAGGTAAACATCGAACCATTTCAACTGCTCATTGCGGAGGTGCCGTCATAGCACAAAGTCCAAGTTTTATGACGTAGGATTATTTTTTTATGACAAAACTTGGGACGACTATACCCAGGCGACTTCCATTGCTCGATCAACAATCTCCAACCGGAACGTTCAAAATTCCCCAATATTGAGGATTGTCTCGTCGTCCCTACAATGAGCATGTCAGAATGAAATTAAGCAAGTATTTGAAAAAAAAAAAAAAAAAAAAAAAAAAACACCTTGCCGACGCAAGCTAAAAGTCGTTCAAAAAATTGGCCATGAATTGTGATCTGAGTACTGAGGCACAGAATTTCTGGATCTTCACCTTTATGGAAGCCGCCCAATTTTGCTTTGTATCTCTATTTACAAGAGCATTTAGGATATGAACTCAAAGGATATGAACTCACTCTATTTACAAGAGCATTTAGTTGGGAATTAACCACATGTCCTTGAAGGTTAGTTCTAACTTGCCTTCGATTCAACAAAGTCCTAGTAACCAGAACACATATTGTCGTTCCCGACCATCCAATAATGAGTTAAGATTCAGAAGACGAGCGTGGTACTTTCTGCGTTCCCTGGAGGCACAATCAATGTCTGCGAGGAAATCGTTCGAGTAGAAATCCCGCTCGATCGCGCTCTCTCTTCTCCTGCTCGATCTTCTCCTTGGTCTCCTGCTCAAAGTGAATCGATCTTTGCTGCCATTCTGTGACCTGTTATCTGTAGGTGATGGCAAGCTGCTTCCGATGTTCCACAGTCCATCTCGCCACTTTGACTTTTGAACATCGAACGATGAGCGCACTAGCAAGGCACAAAAACCGCCCCGATGAGTCTTACTGTGATAAAGAATGCTTTTCTCATAGATAATCTTTGCCAGTGCCATTAGTCCAATGGAAAACAGTGGGTGATGTTCGCTGACACGATATAGCAACAGTTAGAGAGTAAGTGGTGGGGGAAAAAAGGACCGACTTCAAAGTTAGAATCTAATTACTATAATAGACAGATATGTGGAAAAAATCAAGTCAAATTTAGAATATGCTGATATGAGCATGCTCACTGTATTTGCCGACGAGCTAATAGGCAAAATCGGACCTTCAAAATTAGTAAGTAAATGATGGACTTACTAATTTGAAAGTCCGACTGGCCCAATTGTACACTCTTGCTTGCCGGATATCTGAAAGAAAGGACAAGAACGCTTGATATATTGTAATATAACTAAGATAATAGGAACATCTCCATTGCAAATGATATATAAATAAAAAATGTAACCTCAAATGATGCATAGATAGTTCCAGTAAAATGATGCGGGCATGCATACATGCAGATGAAATAACTGTTACACCCTACATACCAGAACTATTTGCCAAATTCCACTGTCCACTCTACCCTATTCTATCTTTCTACTCTTTTCTATTCTTTCATCCACCTGCCTATAGTTGTGGAACACAGCAGCTAGTTCTTCATGGAAGAACAGCTGTGAACAGCTGCTGAAAGCAGCTTATTTTTCCTAGCTGTCCACCTGCCTATAGTTGTGGAACACAGCAGCTTGTTCTTCATGAAAGAACAGCTGTGAACAGCTGCTGAAAACAGCTTTTTTTACCTAGAACAACAGCTGTCCTCTACTCCCTCTCTTACCTACCTAAATTTAAAACCCTACTTTGTGCCCTACAATTCTCTAGATAACCCTAAGCATTGCTAAAATTTTATTTTCAAAATGTGAGCAATTCATCAGATATACTCCTATGCATTGTCATAGCATACATACATGAATATTGAATCATATATCAATAGATTTCATTGTCTATAAGCCTGCTTCCTTTGAGACATTAGCAGCAAATTGTCCAAAAACATATGTCAACAAGTGAATGACCCATGCATCCACATGCCTGCATGTTTACTCTGATTTTGTTCCTCTCTATGCATGCACAAACCTGAGCCTATACTGTCTGATCAAGAACTTACACCTAGTCACTTCACACTGCTTTCCATCAAGCTAGATGACACTGCAAAGTGGCTTGTCCAACTCTTCCTCATCATTGTCAGACCAATACATAAGATACCAAAGCAAGTGCCACCTTGCAATGCCCACACGTTGTACACATTGTTCCTGCCCATCCAGAACACATCTTGTTTCAACCACATCAATTCCCTACTATCTCACAATACACAGCCCCGAGCGTTCATCATTTCTCAGCCTTCTCACAATGGTATGCCTATCTGTGTGTGCATATGTCTTCTCACATTTGGCAAGCTCAACAATCATCGTAGGCGGCTTGAATTGCATGCCAGGCAGGGTTAGAGCATTGTGAGGACCTGTGTGAACAGTAGTGGTCAGTGTTCTTCTTGTTCTTGGGTTTCTTGAAGTGTTTATTGGAGTATGAGTTCAGGTTCCGGTGAGAACGAGGTGCATTGCTTTGTGTACCAGACACTGATGCAGTGTCCATCATATCAGATGCAGACATAGAGTTTGTCATTCCAGATGCAGATGCAGAGGCGAGTGAGGTGGGTGATAGTTTGGAGCCCGTGTTGCATTCACAATGGTGCGTCAAAGGCATGCTTAATGTTCCACATGATATTTTGTGTGATTTGAAGGGAAATGGCGAGCGTGCAATGAATAAGTCAATGATGTCTTCAAGTCTTCAAGTGTTCACACTATAAATAGCGGGACTTTGCATGGCAGGAAATGTTGGCAATGAACGGCAGCAATGGGTTTGCAAAGAAGCATTTTCTGTAGGCAGCATTGTTGGAGATGGTGGTAGAAGAGAACACAGACAAAATATGATTGTATTACTACCCACCACGCTTGCGTCAACTTTTGTTGGACACTCAAGTATACATATCTTGAGCTGTTATGGCATGAGGCATTGGTATCACATTTATCGGACACTAAGAAGCTGCAAGAACAGCAAGATTGCTTGAATGGTACAGATGACGCAGAAAAAAAGTGATTCCAATGTGATCTAACCGGAGCTGAGCTAGAATCAAGAGTTCAGAGATGAAATGACACACGGGCATTGAATGTATCCAGTCTGGCGACAACTTTGCTGCTGAGGCGAGTCCGAGTCAGTCATGTCTCCGTCGTACATCGTCGCCGGGCTCTCGAGCGGAGGTCTGTAGGGTTCCTGGTATGGCGATGGTGCTGCTGGATGAGTGTACGACGACGTCGGGGCTACAGTCACACCGGGATTGTTGACGGATATCGTGCGTTGAACCATCCTCGCGGCCTTGTCTGCTTCCTGGTGCCTCCATGCAATCTCCTTCTCCTTTTTCTTCTGCTCCTTCTTCCGACGAATTTGCTCCTCACGCTGCCTCATCTCCTCTTGTTGACGAAGATGTCGAGCTCTCTCCTCCTCTTGCTGGCGAAACATCGTTTCTCGTTCCTCATCTTCCTTCAGCCTCTGTCGCCTCAATCGCTCCTCGTCTCCAGCAGCAGCAGCCCTCTGCGCAGCCAGTAACGCCGCCCTGCGATGCTCAGCTTCCGGTTTGTCATTGATATTCAGCTTCTGCATGGTAATAGAAAGCCCACTCTGCTCAGCACTCGGTAAAACCTGCGTTTCGCCAGATCGGGTCTCGCCCTTTGACAATCTTCGGCCCTGGTGAGCATTATCCCAGTCTACAACGCGCTACAGAAGGATCGGCTTGGTCCGTTGCATAGTCTCCATCATGACCGTCCCGTTCTTGAAGAAGGATAAGATAGTTAAGTTACTCGTCATGGCAAACACAACTTGCTCACCAGTTCAAGATTATGCCTCTGACCCTCATTCAAAAGCGTCTTGAAATCGGGATGGACAGGTACACTCTCCATGACGAGCGTTGCGGCTCTCGCGAACTTGATGTACGCAGCTTTGAGCTCACCACTGAGGTAGTGCAATTGGGCCTCCTTTCAAAGTTTCTCGGCCATGCGGACACAGTATTTGAGGCCCTTGGAGTCATCTCGGAGATTATCGAGAGCGATCTTGGCGAGCTGGGCTATAGTGGGAGGCCTGGGATCGTCGTTCATTGGGTGAGCTTACGGATGGTGCTGATATGTTGTTTAATGAGAAATTGAAGGGAAGAAGGAGTAAATCAAGTCAAAAGTTGGGATCCGGTCGGTCTTGGTCATTGCGATCCACAACGATCAGGTGTGGTTTTATTGATTCCCATGTTCGGCTCTTCCCATTGCTAATGTGATCAATTTGACGAAATGACATACCATTACATGTGTGTTTATAGCTCTTATTCCTGACGACGTAGGTAGTAACTCCTGCTGGATGAGTGTACGACGAGGTTGAGGCTTGACGGATATCGTCCGTTGAACCATCCTCACGGCCTCGTCTGCTTCCTGCTGCTCCTTGTTCTGGCGAATTTCCTCCTCACAATACCTCAGCTCTCCTGCTCTTGAACTCCTTATCAAATAGAGGTGAGCAATTCCAGTACTATTAGTGTATCAAAGAGCATACCTTGGTCTTATGACAATCAAGCAGACAGCATAACTAACAATCAAGCAATAGGTCGAGAAAGCTCAGTTCACAGAGATTGAGGGAACCCAAAACGTGTGAATGCCGTGCAAGGTTTAATCACAGTTACGCGCTCGCACGTGCCAAGCTCACATCATGTATGGTTTCGCCAAGTCTGCCCTCAGTTGAGCTCATCCAGCTCCGTCACAGGTAAATGTCCTCGTGTACTTTGCTTTTTGTCTACTCACTTAGCACCAGTTCTTTCGCTCGACAACGCAAAGCAACCATCACGACTACGAGCCTGTTTTTTCCAACAATTTTGAGGATTACCACGCAACAATCCATTTGGGCAGCCGTCGCTTTGTGGTCTCGCCGGGTACATTCAGTAGTATGACACCCAGCAAATTAAAACCAGAAATAGCAGTCTCATCATCTCCATCGTTTCTACAGACAATCTCCCCTGCGCGGATTCATATTGAAGTGGCATGTTGCAGACTTGGAACAAGTTTTGTTTTATGAGTGGATATATAGAGGTTTTGGTTGTTCTTGCGGGTGCAAGTTCAGAGTCCAACGATTATTAATGTACGTGCTTTGCTTTGCTTAATGCTATCACAATATATCAAGTGTTCTTTCAGATATTTGGGAAGTGAGAGTGACAATTGGCCCAGTCGGACTTTGAAATTAGTAAGTAAATCAAGCTCGTTGTCCATCATTTACTTACTAATTTGAAAGTCCGATTTTGCCACTTAGGTCATCACGACGCACGGTGAGGACAACTTTACCTCTGGAATACAGATCATTCCAGATGAAATTGACCCTTTCAATAGCTCATTCAATTCCAATTTTTTATGTCATTCTGATTATCCCTTTGCTGAAGGACATAGTGAAAGTCAGACATGGTACGTTTCTTTCTATTTCCAACAGCATTCTATCTACAGTCTTCTACCTATGCTTATCACATGCTATCAGACTACCATCACCAATCTGATGAAACTGTTGCCTCCCGTGGTTCAATGCCCCTCAAGTCTGCAATGCTGAAGCTCCCTATCCACAACATCTCAACTGTTAGCAGCTACCCTTGCCCCGCCAACCAGCAGCAATGCATCCAGCACGATCAATGACCACATGCATATCAAAGTTGACATCCACAGGCAAAAGTGGTATATGAAAACGAATCACCCTGCAAAAGAATGCTGAGTGGGCACACAGAGAAGACAGTGAGGCAAGCAGTGTGAGGGCAAGTGCAAGTATGGCTGGGGCTGTGAGGTTGAGGGGTGGAGAGCAAGGAGGCTGAGTGGGAAGGCACTTGCAAGTGAAAATGCAGGTTCAAATACGAGTCTCACTGCAGATGTGATGCCCTCAGATTACAGCTCACCATGCAACTTTGTGGTGGTGTCGACACAATGTCTTCGTGCATCTCCTCCACCGCAGCACAATCTACAGCTGCTCTGTCACCCATCACTCCATGCGGCCCTACAGACAGCATCGCACCTCCTCCAATACACACGCACAGAGACGTTCAACAATTTTTTCTACTGGTAATGTCTATGTCTACCTCTACTTATCATCTCTTTCTAATGCCTCATACCTCAAAAGCAAACTTCAACCCTGCTCAGCCCACCAAATCACCCAAAGACTTCTACCGCCTTGTTGGTGCCGCTCACTGTTGTCTCACAACATTCGCTAGCATTATGACACCATGCAAACATGGATCAAGGGCGGGGAGGTTTGATATCCCAAAGCTTGGGGCAAAGGATACCGTGATGAGGTGGAACACAATCGGGATCGGTTGTTGCAGCACAGCGTAGATGGATTGTGAGCAGTTAGTTGGACAACATTGGCAAGGGTTGGCAAGGGTTAACATGGTACGCAATGTTTTAGTGATATATTATTGCAATAGTTAACTTACAAGAAGGACGTATAGGTACTTTCCAGTCATTTGCTAGCTGTTATCCAGGCAACAATCCCTTCTGGGAAACTGTTGATTTGTGGTATAGCATCACACATGACATTGAGTGGTACAACCTCCCACAGGCAATCTTGTTATCACCAGATTTCATCAACGCCTTCCTTTCAAAATGCGCGGTCAACAATACCAACACATTTGAATTCAAAACTTTCTCCTTCTACTACTTTGTGTACAATTTGCCTTCCTCCCTCATGCTTGCATACCAATAAACCTTCCCATATATCAAATAAAGGTGAGCAATTCCAGTGCTATTAATGGATGCACGAGCACACCTGAATCTCATGCGCAGCTGCCAATGTCTTCTTGTTAGGGTCTCTCATACTCTGATCATCAACCAATGGTTCAGTCTAATCAATTCCAACAGGGAAAAAAAAGGACATATATGTGAGTGATCTAATCAGACATTGATTGCATAGTTGTATTGAGGTGTTGCAGAAGATCTAACCTAAGGAAAGGTGGAGGAGGAATCCCATACTTACTAATTTGAAAGTTTTGTAGAGCAATCATACTGTCTGAGTTGTGAAGTCAAGTTTCCCACCCAGCAGCATTCCATGTCATGAGTGCGTAACCAATCTCCCTGACAACAACTCTGTGTCTCCAGGGCCTATACCTCTCCACGTGCATGTCCATCAGACCTTGCTTTCCTCCCATCCAGATGATCCATCTGCAAGCACTAGCATTTCTGCATGCCTGGGCACATGCAAACACTACTCAAGCTCCTTTGGCTACCACTATACCACCCCATCACTATCCTCCACATCCTCCACATCCACTTCCTCACATCCTGTGCCTACTCAACAGCCCCTGCTGCCACTGCCATTGCTTGTGTGTCCAGGATCACAGGAGGGCATGGGAAGGATGGATATTTATTGTGGGAGCATTTATTTGGAATGAGAAGGGACTGGGCATGCTGGACATTTTGGGTTTTGAGGGCTTGCTGGGAACCTCTGTGTGCATACGTGCAGTTTTTTTTTATATTCACATAGTATCTTGTCTATTGGGCTATTCTGCTTGATACAACTAGCTATCACCATTCTTTATCTGATGCTCGGTATATACACAAGTTATTTATATGTAAATTCTTGCCTTGTTCTCTATTAAAAGACTGTCTTTTCAAAGTCTGACATTGATTTCTTCCCTCCTTTTTCAAACACATTGTTTCCTCCCTTTTACAACACATGTAAGTCATCTTCAATGCATATGTATTGTAGAACTAACTAGATTGATTTTAGAGATATCAACCACTATGCAAGGTTTATTGACTACTATCTATATCCTACTTTTCATTAATACATTCTTTTGTAGGAACTTTTGAACTTCTGGACAGCAGTCAAAGCCATCTGGCTTTGACTAGCAAAGAGAGCTTTTTTTGGGAAGATGTTGAACCAGTCCCAGGACTTTCTGATACAGCTATCATCCTGAATGAGAGTCCGACTCCTCCTGCTCAATCAACATATCCCATTTTGCCATCCTGGAGCCTCATTCCCAGCTCAAAATATCAGGCTGGTGCTTACTATTGTTCCATCTATTCATCTCATACCGAATCATTACTTATGTAAGAAAAACATCTTAAATCAGTCATTGATCCACTTAACATTCAACCTGAGCAGGATAAGACTATGCTCACCCTCTCATCCTATTCCTGGAATGGTTGAAATGGTCCCAGGGATTTCTTATAGTTATCACATTGATGGCGACTCAGATAAGCTTTTAACCATTGGCTGTTTTCAAACACCACAATTACTGGCTGAGCATGCCAACAAGGATGATATCGATCGACTTAGTAAATAACTATATGATATCTCATTTAGCAATCCTGCCACCATTGATACTCCTCCGATTTCTCCCATCTATACATTTAATGGGCTCAAGCATAATGATCGATTGGGTCCTATCAGTGACATTCTGTCTGCTAGATATAATGGCTCTTATTCTCTCAATTTGACTGTTGAGAAAGGCAATGGACCTGTTATCATTGTTCCGGCTGCACAGGCCACACATGAAGAGGCAAAACACCAAATTCAACAATTACTTGGGGTGCTCCATCAGCTTTATTGCTTAATCATCTCCCATATGTTATCTCAAGAGGAGTTTGTTCTTACCAATTTTCATTCCATTGACAATAATGTATTCTCTATTGGTGGCCTTTCACCTTGTGGGACAAGCATTCAGATGAACATCTCTAGTTCTACTGGAGGGGAGAATCTGTCATAAAATTTAGGACAACAGAGGAGTTGGCATGTGGACTCTGGAGATGCTTTAACATATCCAACATTTTTTGTATGCTTAAATTGCATACCCAATGGTATGCGAGCTCTATTATTGATTTTCTACATTTTATACTTAGCTCATAATTTTAGGTGGTCATTCTGGAGTATTTATGCTAGGTTGTAGTGGACTTTATTCACACCTTGAAGCAAACAAGATTTCCTTTCATTCCTTCCAAGGGAATGATCCACACTCTGGGTCTACACTAATGGTATTGCCTGGGCATATTGAGGCTGACCAAATGTACTAAAAATTCACTGACAAAATCAACAAGTCATAGCCTTATGGCTGGCTATGTAAACCACATTGGCTATGTGGTATATCACATGTCTCAAGCCCTCAATTGGAGCTCAGCCATGTCTATCAGTGCAAACTCAAGGTTTGGCAACCAAGGAATTCCATTTCCATCTTTGCAAAGCATCTTGAACTTTTGAGGACATGGTTTGCATATTCTTGGATCAGAAAATGATGCTTCTTCAAGATTTGCTCGTGAATCATTGTTTCTATTTCTCAACGCACTTGCATTGTATCATCTGCAGCTCAATATTCCTGTCAAGCAACTTGCCACAGCAATTCAACCAATGGATACTCAGACTCCTACCCTTAGTCTTGCAGATAATCTACCTTACAACATGCCTAATCCATTGGTATTG
The DNA here is from genome assembly GCA_003313055.1 of Termitomyces sp. MG145. Lineage (NCBI taxonomy): Eukaryota > Fungi > Basidiomycota > Agaricomycetes > Agaricales > Lyophyllaceae > Termitomyces > Termitomyces sp. MG145. The sequence goes on along the minus strand of QGOB01000629.1, from coordinate 24,296 downwards.
AAAGATGTACAATTAAGATGGGCCTAGTATAACGTCTATGCCAAATGGTGTAACTCTATCCAACTACAGTTACATAAAAGCGACTTTAAAAAACACAAAAATTCTCATCTTCCACCTGTCATTATTCCTCCAACATTGTTATATAAAAGTGACTTTAAAAACACAAAAATTCTCATCTTGTACCTGTCATTATTCCTCCAACATTGTTACTTCCTGCTATGCTCAACCACTGCTTTAGAACAAGCAGTTGACAATAATACCAATATATCACCACCTCCACAAACATCATCACCAACTTTGTCTATTGACACTTTCTTTGCCAGTCAAATTGAGCCACCACTAACAAATTCAACAGATGCTTTTTTCATTTCATAGGCAGGCAACACATGGCCTTTTCACTGTTAGCAATACCATTGTTTCATGAGTTCATGATGAAGAGCTTTGAATGATATTATATATTCAAGATGCAATATCTCTGAAGTCTCTCCTACACCAATTCAAGGATCTCAAGGCTCAGTATCTATCTACTTCCAAAGGAAAGGTCATGATAAATGGATTAGGACCACAAATCCAACAATTTATGGAACTGCAGCAGCATCTCTGAAGCTTACTGTTGGATCATACAATTTGAATGATTCAAACAAGGCTTTCAACTCACTGGTTGATAAATTCTGGCCTTTTTGGGTCAATGATGTTCAAACAAAATGGGTCAAGATTTTAGGTGATCTTAAAGATCAGGATCCTTTAACCTATAATAGTTCCAAGATCCCTTGGACGACTATGATGGAGTTTATTCCTTCTCTTGGAATCTGGGGCTTCAAAAGTGGTTTGATGGTACTTCAAACTGTAAACAATTTGGTTTTTTCAGGGATATGCTCTCAACCAACAGTTGATGAACTTTCCAATTGGATTTACATGCATTTCAAACTTGGTGCTTTTCATAAATTGCAAAGGCTAGGTTTCAGCCTTTTCAATAAAGATGTCACCTGATTTGCTTTCCAATTAACATATCAGCACCTCAATACTCATCTCTCTCAAGAACAGCGCAATTATCTTGACTGGGACATTTTTGGAGTTTTAGCTGTGGAGCATATATTATGCAAGGTGGAGCACTTGCCTAAAAGAGCTAATATTTCCAAGGATATTTCTGATTCTCAAATGTCAGATGAAACTGCTGCTCATCTTATATTTCCAATTCCTCTCCACCAATCTATAAATGATGTTTGAGCTACAATTCAAGAAGTAGGTTTACTTGCATAGTATCTTTGTTTTTATGTTCAAATTATATATCGTCAACCATCCTTTATAATAAATTGTTTGACCTAAGCTAGGAATTGAATGTGAGCTTCTTTGTTTAAATATGCAATTAAGGACTAGTTTCAAACTAGTAACTGATACTCTATGCAAGTCCATTTCCATGCTCAAATGGCTGACATCTGCCATCTTCATTCTCCCACCTATGCATATGGTGCACATGCCTTTAACTGTGCTTTTTACATCATGGAACACTTTGTCAGAAGGGTTTTTCAGGGAAATGGGGTTACCATCTTTGTTTTTTCACCCATCTTTATGTAAGAAAGTATTGACATATTCAAATTCGTGAATATTTCACTCAGCCTCATAAAACAATCAAAACATTCAAGAACTTGGAGGGAGTGAAATGTTCCATGTGAAAGCACAGATGAGCTCCAAAGTAACATAGCACTGATGCAGATGGAGCTCACATTGCAGCTTGCCACGTCACTAAGTTTCATTTTTTCTATGCCACATACAACTCTGAAAAGAGACATTTTCAATCCAACGCCACAATCTTCCAAGATTTTTTGCCATCACATATCCAAAACTTTCATTGTGCCTAGTCTCTAGCAATATGAAACCTGCTATCATTACAAAACCTTATTTTGTCTATGCCACATACAACTCTGGAAACATTTCTGATCTGACACCACAATCTTCTGAGATTTTTTTTCCACCACATATCCAAAACCTTTGTTGTGCTTAGCCTATACAAATATGAGACCTGCTACCTATAAAGGCTGGGCTCTCAACTCACTGCACTTTTTTTCTTTCATTCACACTCAGTTTTATCTGCTGACTTATTGTGCATCTTTCATGTCAAACATTACTCCTATGCATGCCAGGACCAATGATGGCAACCCATGGAATGCTGAATTGGAAAATCCAGACACTCAGGAAGAGGCCATCCATGTTTAAGACTATCCTACTTGAGTTATGATATTTCACTAATGTATGTATAGAACTCCCAGCCCAATGAACCTGTCACCTCCATGAATGCCATGAATGATACACAGAGTGATGCACATGCTGTAGATTTGTTGGTAAGCAGCCATTTTGGAGAGCATGTAGTTTCATTTCTGACTTCCAACTTTTGTTTATCAACAGCCACACAGTACACTGACACTAGTTGATGATAAGGATGCTGACACCAATCATGAGGTAATAATTCAATATAACTGAACAGTTCCATTTGTATTTATATTAGGCCTTTCAGTATCTTCCATCAGACAATGACAATGAGAGTGAAGAGGAGATCAATGATATGTTAGATATCATTGTGAGTTACAATGCCCATTGCATATATTTACAGTTACTTGATACAATTTTAAGAACAAGGCTCAAAAGCACATGGCCTGCTTTGATCCCAACACACAAGAAGGTGCTACTCACCTTCAGGCAATCCATGATGCACTTAAAAAGGCCTTGATGGGTTGGGGTCTCATTTGTGCAACCAGTGATGATGATTTTGGAAATGTGCCATGTCCACAGTGAAGCATAATTAACACACATCTTGTCTTGGAAAAAGTACTTGATCTTTTCTTCTATGCAACTCATCAGAGGGCCATGCTCAATCCTCTTGACATAAAACACTCTGTGGCTATAGCTGCTCATCTGCAAGCACTTGCTAGGCTATTATCCAGTGACCCAACTCAAGCAACCCACATTTGATATCACTGTTTCCTTCATGGCAAAACTTATGAACAGGCTAAAAAAGATGGGAGTGGCCATGCCAAATATATCTCTATTCTCCTTGATAGAAATCACTGGCTTGATTTGATGCAAAAGCATGTCTATAGTGATTCTTTGCTTGTGTATGATCTGGCTAAAAGACAACTAAAGGCTCTTGCTACTGACAACATACCTGACATTGGAGTTACTATCAAGACATGGCAGGCCCAATGTGATGCTGCCTTGCAAACTAGGTATTTGGCTAGCATGTATTTACAACCTCAGTAAGCCTCTAATATAAATTCAATGTTTGACTTTAATTAATATACTTTATCCTTTTAGAGCTCCTGAAAAAGCATGAACTACGTGCTCAGCTCTTCCTTTTTCTTTCTTCCAACACACCAATTCATTGCACTGTTGATTCTGAGGCCACAAACATTCTACTAATCTCTGACACTCTCAATAACCCACATACAAATGCTCTGGAAGCCCTCAACTACTATTTCAAGTACTAGCTCAATCCCACTGATACAATGAATTCTCACATCTGTGGTGCTCTTAGCAACTCTTGCATCACATTGGCATTGGCTAGTCTCTATTGAATGGACTTCTTTTGTGCCAGCCATGAATAAGGGAATATCAACCAGATCTACAAATGGGAACAAGCATCACTTCCTATCATGACCTCATATATCCATATTCTTGCCTCAACTCATGACCTGGCTCTCACTGATCCATATCCAACTGATCCCAACATTATTGACAATGCCCTTTGATCAAAAATCAATCACAAAATCAAGCTGTTTGATCTGCTTCCCTATATTAAGCACAAGGTATGCTTGGACATTTTCAACACCAAGTTCTTCAGAATAATTTTGGATGTATGGCGAGAACATTTACTTAGTGTGGAACAGCATTATGCCAGCAGTATCTTTATGACTAAGGCAGCCTATGGTGCCAACTCCATCTATTGGTTGCAGTGGGAAAAGTATGAAAATCAAATTCTTGAACACCTCTTTGCATGGATTTGTGAGCATTGTCTTCAAGTTGCAGATGATGCTGAATGCCAGTGTGTTCTTGATCTTATGCCTAGACAATTGAAATGGATTCTCCATGAACAAGCCATCTCAACCTTCCATATTCCTCATGGTATAACAATTCATTTTGATCAATTTGGCCTAATTGTTAAGAAGAAAACAACTATTTTTCAGCAGCCAACCTGCAACAACTTTGCTTAGATGCAGAAAAGGAACAGCATTCAACTGTGGACAAGCAGATCAAGAGACTTCTTATCTCAGACAATGAGTCATCTCTCAAAAAGGAACCTGACATGGCTAGTGTCAAAAAGAGAAAGAGAGACAGCACTGTTGAAAACATTGGTTTATATCTAATATAACTTGAAATTCCATCTATATTAATTTCTGGTAGATGGGCCATCTTTAGAAAAGCCTTGACAAGGTGTGTCAATACCACCTTTCATTGACCTCCATACTAAATTTGAACTAGCAAGAAATCCCCATGTAAAAAAGTCTAAGACTGAAATCCATTCACCTGGTAAACATAGTTGCAACCTAGAAATGGTTGATCATCATCTGAGCATTGTCAGGCTTGATTTAGGCACCAATCAATGTTGATGAAGAGGTACAGCCCAGTGCCAGCAAGAAGAGTAGGAAGTCAAAAGGTATATATCTTATATCCTGATGCTTCACAATGTACTCAACTTATCATTTAGGCACAAAATATTTACCTATTGTCATCAATGACAATATCAGTACTGAGTCCAGCAAGCCTACAAGTGATCATTTTGACACATCACTTCACAATGGTATGATTCATTTCCATCAAATTCTTTTATATCATTGATTTATTCTTAGAAAACAATGACACTGGCAATAAAACATCAGAAAAACAACCTGTTAAAGACATTCTTGCAGCTGAAAAGCTTGACAACAGTAAGATTAGTTCTAGCTCAACTGTTTGTATCCCATTGAACATTTCACAGACAACAATAATACAGACAATGTCAGTAGTGATGGTATGGTTTATTTCAGTGAAATTCTTCTGTATCATTGATTTATTCTTAGAAAACAATGATACTGGGAATCAAACATCAGACAATACACCAAGTAACAAGACAGTCGACATCGGCAATGAACTGGCATAAGCCAAACTCACTGAACATGCTAAACTCACTGAACACACCAAACCCACTGAAAATGCCAAACCCACTAAAAATGCCAAACCCACTAAACATGCCAAACCCACTGAACATGCCAAACCCACTGAACACACCAAAACTACTGAACATGCTAAACTCACTAAACACACTAAACCCACTGAAAATGCCAAACTTACTGAATGTGCTGAACTCACTGAACATGCCAAACTTACTGAACACACTGAACCCTCTGAACATGCTGATACAACCCATTCAGAGCTGGCTGCCCAACAACAACAAATTGAACAAAGCATGGGACACAGGCATGTGACCGCTACCAACTAACCCCTAATGACACCGACTGTTACCAACAATTGTTTTAACAACTGAGCCAATCTTGGACAATCCAGCCCCCTCTACGGCTCCTGTTTGGCAGCCAACAATCAATTGTAACTGTCCCACCAATTGTAAATTTGTTTTTATTCTTCTTTTTTTACTTACAATTTTCTTTTCTGATCTACTTACAATTTTCTCATATTACTTACAATTTTCCTATTCAATAGTGGCCCCTGTCATGCGTTATCACATGGGATCGCTACACTTACTATTTCTTACCAGTTTCCTCTTTTGCTACCTTACTTACCTGCCCTGTCAGTAGCTAATCATCATTGAATCGTACCAGAGTCTAGTCCCCATTTAAGACCATGATTCAGATCTCTTTTTGCTCTTGCTTCACTCTCTAAGCTTAACAGTATTGTTAAACTTAGCACTCTTGTTTTGCCTTTATTAAGCACCATAATGGGTGCCCTAGTCAAGCCTTCATTAACGCTAGCACCTATAGCTAGCAACTCATATATTTCCATTAACCCCACCTTAAAGACCTTCTGGGTCTTAATACACAGATCCTTCACCACTGCAACTTGGTAGCAACACTAATGGCCATACCATTACTTCTTACTGTCTACTCCCCACTTCCTTACCAACTCTGACCTCACACCTCCTTACTGGGTTTCTGGGACTTTGCTTGACTCCCCTCACACACATGTAACACTACTACTTGCTAGCTACCCTATCTAGCTGGTCTTGTTGGTTATTCCCTGCACGGCAGCTAGGCAACAAGTCAGTGCATCATTTCAGAGCCCACTGCAAGGGGTTCTATAGCAAAATTCCACCAGAAACTTGCCTCCAGGCTAAAAACCACTTACATCTCGTTACCAAATCCTTGATCCCTATTATTCCTTTTGACATTCCCCCTCCATTGCTGTTAACACCCTTAATGACACTGCCTCGTAATTTCAAAGAGGAACTTGCTACAGCTAAGGAACTTCTTGACATTAACAAACTCCTAGAAAACTTCCCAGGCCATCACATCAACAACTTCCTTGATGCACCACTACCACTGTTAACTCCCTATCCCTATTTCCCAGTTCAATCCACCACACCCTTACCAACATCTATTAGTACTACCACCATGGGTGACACCCATCTTTCCTGCCATATGCCACCCCGTAATGACTCTACCACACCTAAATGTGACAAGAGTTACCCTTGAAAGCTTGCCCAGTACTTTTGCAAGCTCAAATATCTCTTGATGGACTGTGCCGTTAACAACAATAACTAAAAAAAGGAATACACCACTCAGTATGTGTCTTATGATACCATGGAGACCTGGCTTGGCTTGACAGAGTTTAGCAACCATACATATGCTGAGTGGAAGATAGCAGTCTTTTGTTTATATCTTGGAGCTGAGGAATCTGCCTGTTACACTCTCCAGGACCTTGAGTGACTTGTTAGCCAAATGGTCTCTGTCGGTATCACTACTCTCAGACACTTCTCAGACTACTACAGGGACTTCCAGCACCTGGCACATTGGCTTCTGACCAAAGGCAAGATCTACCAAAACGAGGAACACTGTTTATTCCAGCAAGGCATACTGACTTTGTTATGGTCTAAACTTGTCTGCCGTTTAGAAATCACCCTTTCCAATCATCACTCGGAGGACCCCTATGAGGTAGACCAAATCTTTGAAGCTGCCAAATGGGTTCTGAAGGGTACCAACACTGCCACAACTTCAAAGAAACTAATGACCACTAACACTAAAACCTCTGCTGTTAATACCACTGCCCCCAGTACTAACAACTATCATTAAAAAGGAACCTCTTGACATCGCTGCAGCCGTTATTGTTAATGCCTTGGCATGCATGGAGGAAAAGATGGCAGCATTGACAGACAGTAATGGCTTTCAGTCCTGCACCTCTCAACCTCCTAGCGACAGTTGCCACTTCTGCGGCAAAACCAGTCATACTATGGTACAAGGCAATTGCGTTAAGCTGGAAAGCTTTATCAGTCAAGGCAAGATCCATCGGAATCACAAAGGAAAGGTTATCTTACTGTCTGGCACTATGATCCCCAACTACATTGGCAAATGGCTCTATATGGAACGTATCAACAAATGGCATAGGCTGAACCCCAACCAGCTTCTTACCAGTTGCCTCAGCACTAACGCTAATCCTAATGCAGAACAGCTTCAAGGCATGTCCCAGATGTTTATTCATAAGGTCTTGCAACCAGATACCACTAGCCCAGGAATGCTATCCAGGGAATAATGTGTTGCTGCATTGGAACGAGAACTCTTTGTCCTACAGCTGAAGTCTTTGATGGGATTGAGATCCCTCATGCTAAGGGATATTGACCAGTTTCACCCACAGCTGCTAATGACTCTGCCTCTTCCAGTGTCCCTGCTGCTAACAACCAATCTCCCCCAGCCCCTGCTACCAGTACTGCTAAAGCCCCTGAGCCACCAGTCGTTAACAACATCCCCATGGTCAATCTCCTTGTCCACCCTTATTCTGGTATCTTGTCTTGTTATCAGCCTCCAACCAACTGAAACTTTGGCGCCCCGGACAAACGCCCCAATGCTGCTTACCAAAGTTTGGCTCCCATCTACAACATCGAGCAGTCCAAGCAGGTATTCAACCAGGTACTCCAGACCAAGCTTACTGTCTCTGTCGACAAACTCTGCTCCCTCTCTAACAACATCCAGAACCAATTCAGAAATGCTGTTATGCCTAAATGAACTGTGCTTTCTAACATTACCACTTTCCAAGAATCTATCAACGCTCTTGACGATGCTCTACCCTCCTTCTCCATTAATGACACCCATAGTACCGACTCTCTGCTTACCAATGCTGCCAAAGCCCAAGTCACCTTGGTAGATCCTGTTGAGGCCTATATCAAGTCATTGCCACCTGGCAAAGAACCGGTAATGTTAACGGTCGCACAAGAATCTCAGGCAATTTGGTCTATCATGCTCCTAGTCAATGACTGCAAGGAAATTGAGTGTATAGTGGATAGCGGCTCCCAGATCATCTCCATGTCTGCCGAAGTTGTTAACTATCTCAGTGCCTCCTACAATCCCAGCTTATTGTGAACATGCAGAGTGCTAACGGTACTATGGACAAGTCCCTTGGTCTAGCTTGTAACATTCCCTGCACTGTTGGCAGTATCATGCTATACATTCAGATTCATGTTCTACGCTCCCCCACTTACAATATTTTGCTTGGCTGCCCCTTCAATGTCTTAACTGTAAGGGGACAATCCACAGAACTAGTCCCTCCTTTCTTCTTTTCTTTTTTTCCCTTCCTTTTCTCTTCTTCTCCCCTTTAGATATTCTCTGTACATATTGTGTCCACATTTCTGATCACCTGACATTGTTTCCAAGGTCATCTGATCCCTTCCTAGTCATCTGACCCTTTCCTGACCACCTGACTTGCCAGAGTCACCTGATGGACATTACCAATCCATTCTCTGGTAATGTCCGGATTTTTCATCTTTTATTCCCACACTTCTTTTTCAATGGCTTATGTGTACTATACAGTTGATTCTGCTAGAAATGGAAAAGTGACCATACCAGGAATTGAACCTGGGACCTCTTGGATATGCACCCCATATTATGCTCTAACCACTGAGCTATATGGTCTAGTTACACAAGGAGCTAGTAGGTTACATATAAGTACCTTTTAGGCATGAGATGATTACTACAACTGCCACTAGGGTTCACTGCAGGAACTGGAACACAGGACAGTTTTGTGTAGTTAACTCAGAGCTCTAAGCTGTTAGATGACTTGACATGTCATCATCTAACAGATTCCCATGCTTCTGGGGCCCCAGAAGCGTCCACATCCTGGCATAGGGACTCCTCAGACTTATTCTCTTTGGAGATCCTTCTGCCAGGTGAGTAGCTAGCCCTGTACACTGTAGCTACTTGCTAATACAACTTTGGATATCCCTCTGCCAGTTGTGTGAGTTCCACAGCTCTCTGAGGTCGCTCTTACATTAACCAAGAGTACCATTGACACCCTTAGCAACATGGAAACCACGATAACAATAAATGGACCCCAATATCAGACTTTGTTGCACCATCCCTACATTTCCCTGTGGGCAGCATAAGCAGCAGAAGGTCCAGCCCAAGTATAGTGCAGGACTGTCCCATTGCTTTTGCCACCACCATCCGCACGGCTAACAACTCTGAGGAAGACTTAGTGGTCATCCTCAAATACGACCACCAAAAGCACTCCATTATAGTGCAATTACATACCCCACTCAATCCCAAAATATTAGAAAACCCAACAACAGTTACCAACAATCTCTCTCTTGCCTATTTATATACAACTGCTAGCAACCTTACCGGGTTAGTGAAGACTTTTGAATCAAATGACACATCCTTGGCAACCCCTTAGCAAACATACCCAAGCTCAACCCTAATCCCCCTCCCTTTGTACCAACATCTTGCTTTACCAACGACTGCAAAGCAACATTTGTTAAGAAACACAATACTGACTTTCTTATCCAAGATGAGCTTAACGTACTCATGGACCTTGTTGCTAAGTAACAAAACACCTTTGCTTGGGAAGACTTCAAAAGAGGTAGCCTACAACCAAACTTCTTCCCTCCAGTCCATATACCAACCATCCCCCATGTCCCTTGAGTTCAGCATAACCAACCAATACTGCCAGGCCTTGAGATAAAGATCTGCAAAATTATCCATAGCAAAATCCAAGCCAGCGTTTACGAGCCCTTGAACTCCACTTACCGGTCCCGCTGGTTTTGTGTCCTGAAGAAAAATGGTAAACTTTGCCTAGTCCACAGTTGCCACTCTGGAATTCCCCCTTTGCCAAATCCTTTGCTGGCCACATTTGCAGCACTACTCTCAACCTTTACGTTGGCTACAACAAGTGCATTATCAACCCCGCTTCTCGTGACTTAACAACATTCCAGACACCATTTGGCGCCCTCTGTTTAGTAATGCTACCAATGGGATGGACTAATGCAGTACCCATCTTCTACAACAATGTCACCTACATCCTCCAGCCCAAGATCCCTCATAATGCCCTCAGCTTCATTGATGACATAGGCATTAAAGGCCTGAAGGACTGGAAACTCGTTAACAGCACACCTGCTAAGCATCCTGCCAACCTCAACATTTGTTTAGCGCTTTGGGAGTTCTTTGAGCTCTTAAACTGTGTTCTCCAGTGGATGAAGTACTGTGGTGGTACCTTCCCCAGTCACAAGCTAGTCCTTTGCATGCCCACCTTCAAGATACTTGGCCACGTTTGTACCCCTAATGGTTGCATCCCTGACAAAAACTGTTTAGCGCTATTGGACTGCTGGGGCCCTTGCCAGTCGTTAACCAAAGTCCATGCATTCCTAGGCACCATTGGCATTCTCTGAATGTTTATTAAGAACTTTGCCCATTGTGCTCACCACCTAACAAAGCTCACCCGCACTGGAGTTTGTAAGGGTGACCTCAGGGAGCTGTGGAACTCACACAACTGGCAGAGGGATATCCAAAGATGTATTAGCAAGTGGCTACAGTGTACAGGGCTAGCTACTCACCTGGCAGAGGGATATCCAAAGAGAATAAGTCTGGGGAATTTCTATGCCAGGATGTGGATGCTTCTGGGGCCCCAGAAGCATGGGAATCAACTGTATAGTACACATAAGCCACTGAAAAAGGAGTGTGGGAATAAAAGATGAAAAACCCGGACATTACCAGAGAATGGATTGGTAATGTCCATCAGGTGACTCTGGCAAGTCAGGTGGTCAGGAAAGGGTCAGATGACCAGGAAGGGATCAGATGACCTTGGAAACAATGTCAGGTGATCAGAAATGTGGACACAATATGTACAGATAATATCTAAAGAGGAGGAGAAGAGAAAAGGAAGGGGAAAAAGGAAAGGAGAAAGGAGGGAATGGTCCTGGGGATTGTCACCTTACAACATTGAGTGGTACAACCTCCCACAGGAAATCTTGTCATTGCCAGATTCCATCAATGCCTTCCTTTCAAAATGTGTGGTCAACAATACCGACAACATTTGAATTCAAAACTTTCTCCTTCTCCTACTTTGTGTACAACTTGCCTTCCTTCCTCATGCTTGCATACTGATAAACCTTCCCCAGGCCTCATTTGCATGGTTTTCTTCTGCCTTGTACATCAAATAAAGGTGAGCAATTCCAGTGCTATTAATGGATGCAAGAGCACACCTGAATCTTGTGCATGGCCACCAATGCCTTCTTGCTAGGGTCTCTCATACTCCAATCATCAACCAATGGTTCAGTCCAATCAATTCCAACAGGGAAAGAAAAGGACATATATGTGAGCGATCTAATCAGACATTGATTGCATAGTTGTATTGAGGTGTTGCAGAAGATCTAACCTAAGGAAAGGCAGAGGAGGAATCCTGTACTTACTAATTTGAAAGTTTTGTAGAGCAATCATACCGTCTGAGTTGTGAAATCAAGCTCCTCACCCAGCAGCATTCCACGTCACAAACGCATAACCAATCTCTCCAACAACAACTCTGCATCTCCAGGGCCTATACCTCTCCACATGTACATCCGTCAGACCTTGCTTTCCTTCCATCCAGATGATTCATCTGCAAGCACTAGCGTTTCTGCATGCCTGGGCACACGCAAATGCTACTTGAGCTCCTTCGGCCACCGCTCACTCTCATGGAACACTTCTTGATTCAAAACTATCTTCCCAATTCCACCCTATTTTTTGTGCACCAACTTACAGATCCAATCTATGCTATCATGTGATCCATGTGGAAGAATGAGTCCATTCTATGAAACACATTACCATTGACCTTGCTCAGCACTTGGACGCCAATGTCTTTTCTCCTTATTCATGAGGCATTATTTTTTGCAACTTCATTGCTGATGTTGAAGACCTTGCACCACACTTCCAGGGATGAAAATCTCATTCACAAATGGAGAATGGACAGAGAGAACAGCTTCAAGATCTCTGGTATCAAGGTGGTCCTGCACACTGGATGGTTGCAACTACAGGATGGCTTCATGGCATTGATCATTCTAATGTTGATGCTGTCATTTTCAACAATCTGCCTTATGGCCTCCTCAATTATGCTCAAAGTGCTGGTCATGCTGGTCATGCTGGTCAAGAAGCCAACATCTTTCTTCTTCTTCATCCAACACATCAGCAATGGATTCCTCCCAGTGATCGTGATCTTGACATTCACTTGTGCAAGCCCATTGATGACTTTTTGTCTCCACTATCTGTCATGTTCGAATCTTGATCAGAGCAATGGATGGAGCAAGTCAAGAATGTGAATGCAGTGATATTCCTAATGGCCTTTACTGTGATGTTTGCAATCCCAATCACCCTCTTGCTCTTAGAGTCAGAGAGCTACTGCAACCTCCACAAACTGAAAGTCCTGACTTTGACAATGGAGGCTGGGATGACAACTCACTCATGTAGTTGGATCAATCTATATTCAGCCAGGAACCAGTTGTTCCTACACTGCTCAGGTCTAGTGAAAATGCTTCAAGACATTCTGCCACCAATGGAATTGCTCTCCACCTAGATCATGCACGCTACATTGCTTTAACAAACAACAAAATGGGCAAAGTCAAGGACCTGGCTAGCATGACAAATATGCTTCAAGGATATGCCAATGCAGCTAGCCCATGCTATTGCTTTATTTGTTGGGCATGAAAGGACAAGCTTGTTCCCAAGACTCCTGATCACCAGTTCTTCCTCCAATGCAAAACTATCGAAGACAAATTTGTTCAGCATGGCTTTGGATGGATGGATCAACTCAAAAAGAAGTTCAGATTTGCCAGATTCCAATACTGCTTCATGTGTGGACTACCTCAAGGGGAATACAGACCAAGCAGTCATCCAGAATTCAAAAGAGGTGTCAAACTTTCTTGCCCTTTTGAAGACCTGGTTGCTGTGTTGTGTTGGTATATCATTCATGAAAGAAATATCTGGAAAGAAGCATGCAAAGCATTCCCTGCTATGAAGGTGTCAACAGCTTTACCAGACATTGTGACATGGTTGAACAAAGAGGGAGGTCCTCATATGTTCTATAATGGTTTGGAGCTGGTAGTGTGGTATTGGCTGACATATAAAAAAGAGCAGGCATAAATGTCAATATAGAATCAATATAGCTGTCTTCTTGCCTTTCTCAGTCTTTTGGTAAAGCAAAGGCTATTGAACTGAAGGCACTAAATACATTGCAATCATGAAGTTGCACTTGATGATTGTTAGAACAACACCTCATTGAACTTATACTACATCACTTAATGAACAGTTGAATGGCATGACATTTGAGCAGTCTCCCTTGAAAGGACTTGATCAATACACATGGAAAATCATCATAAAAAGTGGTCACAAAAGGTTTGTAAAAATACTAGAGGTCTCTAATTACATTTGTGCAGTCTGTCGCCCTTGCAAGAGACTTGATCAATACACATAAAAAATTATCATAAAAAGCGGTCACAAAAGGTCTATAAAAATACTCGAGGTCTTGATCAATAGATATAAAGAAATTATTATAAAAAGCGGTCACAAAGAGTCTGGAAAAATACTAGAGGTCTGATTATACACCTAACTACCCTCAGGGTATGAGACATGCCCATGGATTGGACATGGAACATGTCCCCCCCTCCTCCCGAAAATGGGGTATTGGACAGTAAAGTGGTGGTTTGGCTAACAAACCAAGGCAAACACAAATGTTAATGGAGCCAGAGGGCCTGGGCGGAGATGCTCCAAAGAACAATCCCTGATTGCGGCCAAGCAACCATTAAACCCACCGTAGTGGTTCTACCCAGGCCTTATATGGCAACATTTCCAATCTGTGCTCACCAAAGTAACTAGCCCGAAAACTTACAAGTCCGAACCCCCGGAGAGGCGGATAGTGTGAACGAGATATATTTATGCTATGAATAACAATAATCAAGAGACAAGTACTTATACTGAAGCATAGCACAAATGCAGTCGAGAGACAGTGTCGACAACCTCTCGACGTGAGGGCGGATGCACGACAACATTGTCTCATCATGGCGGCAACGGATTGGGGGCGTGGCAGTCAAGAGACAGCATCGACGACCTCTTGACGTGAGGGCAGATGCACCACGACATCGCGGCGGCAACGGATTGGGGGTGTGGCAATCAAGAGACAGTGTTGACGACGTGAGGACGGACGCACCATGACATCGTCTCATCGCGGCGGTAATGCGGATTGGAGATTACACCATCCCCCTCCCCTTGTCCTGATCCAAAAGCCCCATCGCACGCCAAAACCGAGCCCCACCACCCCACCTCACAATGACATTGCGACCACGTCCGGGAGAGTACACCACGCGCAGGCATAATGGGCGACATAAGCAAAAGGATTTGGATTGGGATTCAGAGTGCGGTGGGTGGAATGTTGGAAGAAGGGCGTGGTTGCTGATAGAGGCGTAGGGTCGTTGAGTTAGACAGAGGGCGTGATGGGTGGTCCAAGGCGAGAAAAGACACAGGGGTGGGGTGGAGCAGAGTTGGGTGGGGTGGAGTTGCTGCGGCAGTGCTGCGCAGTGAAGACAAAGTGTTGGCGCATGTGTAGGTCAGCAGCGACGTTGGTGTGGGGCGGCAGAGGTAAGTAGTCGAGAAAGGGTGCGCTTGGCACATTCACAAGCAGTACGGAGACGACAAACGTCGCGACGGTTCAAGAAGAGGTCTGAAAAATGTGTCAATATTATCTGTATGACCGAACAAGATGGGATCTATACCTTTTTTGTTGAAGAAAGTGGTGGATGAGATTGTTATTGAATTCTGGGCTTGACAGGCTTGGCGCATGATGATTTTCTGCTGAGAGTCGTTGCCAGCCATGTGGGCATTGAGGGCAAGATCGCTGGTTGAGGTCGGACAATGGGTGGTTGTGTGGAGGGCATAGGAGGGCGGTGAGGCCAGAGAAGGCGTTGTGGCAAGCAGGAGATGAATTGGAGGTGGCGGGAGAAGGAGGCGTCGCAGATTGACGAAACGCAGGCTTTCACAACAAGATGAATGATTGTTGCGATCGAGAAAGAATGGGTATCACTGGCTGCTGAGGAACAGAACAGACTCGGCCTCGACGTGTAGGGGCTCAGCATGAAGTTCGGGAAGCTGACAGGCCATCCCAAAAGATGGAGATGACGATCAAGACTGCTGAACATCTTGGTTGTCCTCTGCCAAACCGTTAAGGATAGCCCTAGCATCCAAGCTCGTCAACTCAATCCCCTCACACTCCCTCACGGAAACGGCGCAGGCGTAGTAGGAATAGGCGTCACAGGCGGCTCAAACGTAGACGCGGGCAGCGGAAGGGGAAGCTCGACTGGAACCGGAATCAGAATACGATGGAGACCGTGTTGATCACTCTGCGTTGTCTGGACATGGAGGTAGTGGTAGTGGCAACGGTGGTGGTAAGGGTGGAGGAACTACAAAGTCTTCGGCTGGTAAATGCAGAGGCGGCGTTGAGGCGGGAGGAGTGGTCCAGCACGCGGAGGTATTGGTCGTGATCGTAGTGGCATTCTGCGCTATCAGGTGGCGGCACAGATCAACGATACCGCTTCGGTGACACCACTTCCGCTCGACGTGGTAACGGCCGACGCACCACCAGATCCTCTCAATGCGACGGCCATGCTCAACGATACCGCTTTGGTGGTGACACCACTTCCGCTCGACGTGGTAACGGCCGACGCACCACCAGATCCTCTCAATGCGACGGCCATGCTCAACGATACCGCTTTGGCGGTGACACCACTTCCGCTTGACATGGTAACGGCCCCACATCCTCTCAATGCGACGGCCATGCAGAATGACAAGAGACAACACCGTCCCCTCCCCTCATGCTCATCCAAAACCCCGATTGCCCTTCAAACACAGCCTCCTGACCGGTTCATTGACTCGTTCGCCATCCCCGCACTATTTGGCAGCAACGATCCTGTGCTTGTCCAACTACTCCCAAACTCGGCAGCCTTTCATACGCATGGGACACGATGCAATGCTTGATGGGGACGACATGTGAAGTGAAGGGCGGGGGCGGGAATGTTATTGGGGCTGTAGTTGTGGGGGAGAAGGGGAGTATGGCATGCAAAGGGGACTTGCTCGATCTTCTTGAGTTCACTGGGCTATGGAAAACAAGCAAAGAGATGAAAGGTTAGTTCGGCTGAAATGAAAAAAGAGAAGGACGTACAGAGGCCAAGCGAAGGCGAGATCGTGACCAAGATGGGCATGGACGTTGAGGCGGACGAGGGCGTGATGCGCGATTCAAGGAGCGGGCTGGAACTGAGATGGGCGTGCTGCGGCAGTGCATGGCAGCGAGGACATGGGTGTGAGTCGACGACAACGTTGGCGTGGGGCAACAGAGACACGCAATCGATGACGGGTTGAGTCCCGAAACAACTTTCTTAGCTTAAAACGATGTGAATAGAAAATTGTACAACGCATAGTGACACGTACTGAGCACTTATAAAACTCCCTGACTCCCTCAACAAGTCAACTTCCTTCCGAGAAGTTCTTCCGTATCCAGTCGAGGCGTCGAGAGGCAAAAAAAGGTCGGCCGAGGTGACAAAAAGGCGGTCGTGGCAAGAAAACAATGGACTTGGCTTCAAGACAAGAAATCGAACATTAATAGAGAATAAATGGTCAAATCATACTTACTGTCCGTTGTGTCACCCGGGGCCCCTCAACAAGTCCTTCCGGATGTGTATCGGTCGAGACAAACAAAGATCGGTCGAGGCAGTGAAAAGGCGATCGAGGGAGGTGGTCGAGGAATCGTCCCCTCACCAACAGAGGCTACTGTTGGCATACAAGTTGAACGTTCGCGTCATTCCAGTGAACGTGGCACATGAGATCGAACCTCGTGCGCATTCACACGTTGAGGATCAGCGGTTCAGGACATCAGAGCAGGATGAAAGGACGCGAAACAGGCTCACAGCGGCATAAGCCACGAAATAAAGGACTGGGTGAAGTGTACAACTGTAACGATCTTGTAATCATGAAATAATGTGGATGAACAAAGCTTACCTTGAATCCAACGTTCCGAGGATGGCTTGTAGTCCGTACGCAACGATCACAATAATATTGCATTAAATGCGAAGGATACATCAAAGAAAACATAATACATTATCCACTGTATCTCAACAGCAACTTCGGCCGTCTACGATGCTTCTTCAGCCCGCGAAAATCTTCCGTAATGCTTTTGGAGGTACGTCTTCAGCTCTGCGGCAGGATATGCAGTCACATAATGTTCTTACACGAGATCGAGAATTCCTCCGCCCGTCGACATACGCAGTTCATATTCATGCAAAGCTTCAGAGTGTTTATGACTTGTACTGACACTTGCGGAGCGGAACCGGGCCATATTCGGGTGGGTGCTCATTGAATTCGGTTGCATATGCGGGCGCGGGTTGCTTAATTGACGCTCAACGTCCGGAATGAATGAATGAATGAATGAATGGTTTCTATTTATACCGCCGGCAAGCCGCTATGCAGGGCTAAGAGGCGGGGGTCGAGCCTCGCTCGTGCACTACTCCTAGTATTTAACTGATTCGGATATCGTCGAGAACTCTTGCTGGAAGTGGAGCATGGTACGAAAACGTCGAGCACGGACGACGGAGAGTTTGTTGCAGCACGATCGGGCGGCGTGTTCCGCTTAGCATACATATTGACCGTGTCCGGCGTCGTCTCTGTTTCGTGCGAGGGATAAGCTTGCTGTTGTGGCGGCGGCGGCGGCGGCAGCAGCGTGGATGGCAACGGCAGGGCGGGGTGCAGGGAAATTGAAGGACGGGCATGGCGAGGGTCAAAGTAAAACAAATTATCGGCCTGCGGGCTGACAAAGTAGTATGAGAAGCTCGGTCATACAACCTGAGGAAATTTGATGAGCTGTCAGAAAAAAACACACGCACCTTGATAGTCTCGTATCTAGTCCAAGTAATAAGTCAGATTAATCCAAGTAATAAGTCAGATTAATCCAAGTAATAAGACTGTCTAGTCCAAGTCTAATGCCAATCAACAGCAAAACGGGCCGAACACCCCAAGATGCCCCCGTCATCCCCTTCTAATGCCTCCTCACGCGACGCCGAGCCCTGCGTCTGGGAAAGCGTTGATCAGAAGGGAGGAGGGACGGTGACGGTGATGGTGATGGTGGAAGAACTGTCGCGGATGAAGAAGGTGTGGGAACCTCCCAGCATGGATGCTTGACTCCGAGAATCCAGATCGGATCCATACACTTGTCTGCCATCGCGGAAGAGGTCGAAGCGAGGCTTGATGTGCTTGAATCTGCGATCGATTTTGCACGATCGCGAGTACTTGATGAGTTTTTACAAAGGAATTTCGGGAGTTTAGGAAACCAAATTCACGGAACGGGGCTGGGTGATTGTGATGGCTTTTTATTCATGATAGGGAGTAAAACGTAAGCGTCCAAGCCAGAGTCGGCACATGATCTCAACTGGGACGTTAAAGGGCTTTAGAAAATTTAAACTGACCAAAGGGGCTTGGGACGTTAAAATAAG
Source organism: Termitomyces sp. MG145 (assembly GCA_003313055.1). Taxonomy (NCBI): domain Eukaryota; kingdom Fungi; phylum Basidiomycota; class Agaricomycetes; order Agaricales; family Lyophyllaceae; genus Termitomyces; species Termitomyces sp. MG145. Next base: position 5,332 of record QGOB01000629.1, on the reverse strand, counting down.
AAATGCAAGTTTTTGTCTCCACGTCTGACATCCAATGGACATGTACATGAAGCATCGCGAAAGCTCGCTCACTAAAACAATTATAGATCATAATGTCTTTGTCATATCTCAGGTGTTTTTAATTCAAGTTCCGTCCCCATTCGATCCGCGGATAATCAATCAGGTTTGTAAATATACGGTGAGTTCAAGTGCAAGTTACCGCTTCCCGCATTCCCGCATTCCGTTAGGACATGGTTGTCTGCAGCTTGCATTCAAAGTGTCATCGGTATTTTAAGCTGTCTTGACATATGTCTAACCCTAAGCATTCTTAGCGTTTGATACTTGGCAATGGCCATCGATGGAAAATAAGCCGAAAACCCACTCAGCAGTCCCTCGGGAGAACCATTCCCACAAGCAACTTTCGAATGGACACAAGGTTCGCGTGGCTGTACTTGGGCAGCCAGGTCTTGACAATAAAGCAAGTACAAAAAAAACAAAGTCCGCGTTCATTACAACAAGACGTGTCCATGTAACCGTGAAGTTGTTGAATCCTATCAAGTCGTTGTGCAAAAGATCTCGGCGCCACAACTCGATTCCGTACATGAGAGACTCATTCCGCCATTCATCCAGTTCAATCACGGCACATGTGTTCCACAAATTGAATGGAACACGGACCATGGCAATATGATCAGACGCCACAAACATGAAAGCCAAAGATTATCTCATTCATCCCACCCTTTGTTGTTCAGAGATATAAAGAGTTGGTGTGCATGGAGCTTTTTTCCCAGTTCCCCAGCAATCAATGCATTCTCTCCGCATCGTTTCGCTCTTTGTCACTCTGGCCCTTACGACTCTATCTGTGTTGGCCAACTCTCCCCCCCCTTTGACACCTAAGGCTATACGGGCAAAATTTGTGTCGGCTGGAATTCACATTCGGATCGACATAACAAACGAACAATTGGTGTGAGTTTCTTCTATCTTTGAATAGATTTAATTCATGCTCGATCATGATTGGGTTTTTAGGACAGTCTACCAGCACTGTCTCCAACAACAAAAAGATGAATGTAGAAATGATCCCAAGTGTGTCGGGCCCCACCCTGGATAGAACTAGACTAATGTAAACGGGACAGGTGTTATGATAGTCAGAAAGGCCTCGAGGAACAGAATGGCTGTATAAGGCGCAGTACTAGGTATGGATCCCCTTCCTATCATTCTCTATCAATGGATATTCATGCTTGGTTTGTTGTAGACGAGAAGCTGAGTATGAAATCTCTTCCTATCATTCTCTATCAATGGATATTCATGCTTGGTTTGTTGTAGCGGCGGGCACTAACGACGGCTGATCATGGATGCGACTTCGGAATAACCGCAAATACCGTTTCTGCAACCTAGCCATAACATATAATATAAATACATTTTCAGTTAGTTCGAGTGACAGTCATATTGCGGCTGAAAGTGCATCAGATGCAGACACCCCTCTTCAAATCAAGCGACCACGGGAGAGTCATTGTTTTACATCCATCTCGAGAACCTTTGAGTAATAATAAAACACGCTGTTCCTGGCAAACATACATATATGCCCTCAACGCGCTCTGCACATCGATGACCATTCAAAGACTCGTCACAATCCGCAGACTTAATTGCAGTCGTACTACGTATGAACAAGATCATAACCCAATTGCCTCTCGACTCCACTTAGGGTTCCCCCACTGATACTTTGATCCATTCATTCATTCATGTCAACACGCAACTACAACCACCCAAATACATAAGAAAAATCAAATCAAAGGAATGTGGGTACGGTGCCCGGACAACAAGGACAATCGTCAATGGTATAGTAGAAAAAAACGGGAGGTATGAGATGTAAGGATGCATACAACTACAGAGGGATGTATAGCATTGCTCGAACCTGGAAACGGACAACAACAGAGGTGGGGGGGGAAGTGTCGATAGTAGATCACAAGAAGGGTTCCTGCAAGCCCCGCTTGTGTCGTAAAGAAGGGGTCGTCATGAGGGGTATATACGGCCTTTAGGGCTATGAGTATACGGGGTGTGCTGGGTAATATGCATCGTCGTCCCATGAATCTGATCGACCAAGATAAGCAGGAGGAATAAGAGCAGCAGCATACAACGCACCTTCGGTGATACTCCGCCATGCAAGGAACAATACACCCATCGTACTAGTTTCTAATATCGTCGCAAGGAACGAGCCGTCTATCCGGTGATTCGAGGCCTAGGCTCGAGGATGTTAGGTAAACGATATTGAAAAAAAGTTTAATACTGACGGTGCACAGCACGCGGCCCAACAAGAACCAAGCCAGCTGGCTAAGAACGCAGAAAAAGCATAGTACACCAGGGGTTTATACTCGCGCAGGACTTTGACGACGATAATGGTCATGACGACGATGTATACGACGACGGAAACGAGTGGCCATATGGACAAGACAACGAAGAGGGATATGCTGCGCAGTGCATCGGATTGGAGGCGCTGCCGATGACTGACGTCGCGCCCAGCGCGGTATCAAGTGCGAGGTATGTTCCGAGAGCGAATACCAAGAATGACAAAATATAATACGGCTAAAGGGAGAGGAGTTGGAATACAAAAAATGGAAGAAGTGTGTGAAGGAACGTACGACTAGACTGCTCCAAGTGCCGTCTTCGACAAATTGAGTCGCAACGAGGGCGTTGGCAAGGAGACCCCAGAGGAAAGCTACAACGAACCCAACGTGTATTGCTGTGAGGGCTATGCTTCCTTGTTCAAGGAACGATCCGGTGGTCATCGCGTTGAAAGAGAGGGTGATAGCATAGACGAGGAGCAGGGATCTGAGCTCGATGCGACCGACGGCGGCCTTGCGTCTGTGAGTGAGCCAGATGAGGAGGAAAGTGACGAAGAAGGAGACGGCGCATGGGATGTTGGATATGAAGCATTTGGGGTTTGGATTAGCAGAGGCGTCGTGGAGAACTGCGGAGCTGGCGGTTAGCACCACAGCCGAATTTGATTGCATCCACGTGCTTTGACAAACACACGGAAATAACCCTTGATTTCAAGTATTGACTGACCTCCGGATTTCCGGCCTCAATGCTGCCTGCCGATGCGGGATGGCTGCTGACTGGCGCAGTCTGAGTTGGCTTGACGCTGGAGACCTGGGCCACGCTAGAGAGAGCATTTTGGGGTCGTGAACGTGGAATAAGAAGGGCGACTGCGCTCTCAATTCAAGTATCTTGTGTCAGCGTCATTCATTAGCTAATGCAAAGAAGAATGATGGCACGTCCCTTGCTGCTTCCGATGTTCCACATCGTGAGTCCATCTCGCCACATTGACTTTTGAACATCGAACGACGAGCGCACCAGCAAGGCACAAAAACCGCCTCGATGAGTCTTACTGTGATAAAGAATGTTTTTCTCATAGATAATCGCAAATCTTTCCCAGAGCAATTATTCCACTGCAAAGCAGTGGCTGATGTTCGCTGACACGATATAGCAACAGTTAGAGAGTAAGTGGTGGGAAAAAAGGACCGACTTTACTGACCAGTCATTGTATGGTGGCGGCGCTGATGGTGGGAATTATGCCCGGAGAGGCATCCATCAAATAAAAGGCAGGTTCAGACCTTCTAGGTGACATTAACTGTTTTAGAGGAAGAAATAAAGGTGTTGTTTACTTATGCTTTGTGCACGATATAGAAGATTTATGGTTGATGTATGGTTACTCCCTGAGGGCACGAGGCAACAATGAGACAACTTAATATGACTCGGAGGTACCAAACTTACTTAAATTCCATGAGAAGTAAATGTACGATGTATTTTTCTTTGGATAATTACCCTTCCTTGGGGCAAGCCAGTCTTGCGACTGGATTCCTTCAAAAATGTGGATACTAAGGGTATTAATCCAGAAAGGGTAGGCAATAACAATAACTTGAACTCGGGCTTTCTATAGATGCCAAAATTTGTCCATGTACAGTTGTTATAGTGTCTTTGAAAACTGGTTTTTACTTTCATACAAGAGTAACCGATCACATCACCATCCTTTGCACTGACATACACGGCTATTAACAATATATTAGCTCTCTCTAGTGACACTACGAGGCTATCTCTGCATTAATCATTGCTCTACTCATGATATCCACAACGCACATCTCTATATGGCCTGAGTCCCGAACATGTATAACCCAGCGACCTTGACTTTGATTTCATTCAAAGGCAGGCTATCTTTGTTCAAATACTGAGTGAAAGATCGGTATGAAAACCTGGGCGGGTATGTATATATAATTATGAAAGATATGATACGAGAAAGGAACATGTCTTGCCAATTGGTGTACGACATAATTACTTGGTTTGCAAACATAGATCAGGCTGTAGGTTTGTCCAATGTCTAATAATTTCATTCGAAAAAGCTGTATAGACAATTGGATATGGAGATCCAAATTAGAGGATTACCAACATCAAATCACGATCGTCTCAAATCTTGTTGTCATCCAACAGTGGATCGTAGTTAGATCATTGGCCGCAGCTTGAATAATCACAATACTCCTCTCAATCTAGGGAATTTCTACTCCTTGATACTCATGTAGTAGATAAAAGACGTTTAGCAGCAAAGCAAAATGAACAACAAGACAAGAACGGTTGCTTCAGTGGGCAGCATAGGATGGAATGACGTAAGGGGAAGTTGTGAAGTCAAAGAAAGGTTTTTAAGTGAAAAAGCCGTTGATGGGAAAGATGGACTGAGACAAGGTTGTGATGGAAAGTGCGAAAGCACGGACGCGCGGTAGTGCGTGGCTTGAACATAAACATGCAAGGAACGAGGCGATGGCAACGCAAGAGGGTAGTGACCGCGCCATATCACACCATCGGACCATAGAACGACGTGCCCGGCCTGAAAGTGAATTGCAAGACATGGCCTATCATACCGAAAAACATGATGACAAGGACTCCCCCTGCATACCAGACGTCAAGGTCAGTGTCACGCGATCAAAGGGCTGGTAAAAAAAAGAACAGACATTCTGCCCAGGCCAAGCCCTGTATCGCCACGATCTTCGAGCACTGGCTAAAGAAGCGTTCCTCGGCCCATCTTGTGCCTGCGAACGTGATCTGGGGATTACTGACGCCGCAGTTATAAACACGATACGGGCAGGACTGGAAGGTGACACCTGCGCCGACACCCCAAAATGTAGCAGCCGAGAGTACGAAAAACGCCATCACTACGAACGGATTCTCATGTTGTGGCCACGACGGACGAAGATGGAAATGGTACTTACAACTGATGGGGGCATAGAAGTGGCCGATGCACATGAGGAAGACCGAGAGAATACTAAAGAGAAGGATACCGAGGATGTGCTTGAACATCATGTTAGCGTAA
>QGOB01004222.1:0-10666 GCA_003313055.1 Termitomyces sp. MG145 | reverse complement strand
CGGGGGCTGGGAGCCAGTCCAGGGACTTAGCCGGAGGAATCAGATGTCTTGGTCCCGACTAGAATCCTACCCGGGACTTGGCAGGAGGATGATACATAAACCATAGGGTAGCATACGAGTTAGGTAGTCTTGATATTAACCATAGTTCTCCGTATTTCCGTGTCTCTGTCTCTATCTCTGTCTCTATCTCAATCTCAATCTATTCTCTTGTCTCTCTCTCTCTCTTGTCTCGTCTCTCGTCTCTCGCCTCTCGTTTCTCACCTCTCGTCTCCGTGCCTCGTTCCGTCCCGTGACTTGTTTCTCCTCTCCGTTTCTCTTCTCCGTTTCTCTACCTATTGCCCATATCTCTTTCTCTCCTCCCCCCAGCCTCCTAACCACCCCCCTGCCCATTTCGTACCTACTCCCACCGTTCCGAACCTACTTCCACCCCGATCTGTATCACTTCCCCTTGCTACCCACCCCCCCTTTTTGTTACGCCCTTACCCAACCCCCTGCTCCCGTGCTCCCCTACCGGAGCACTTTTCTACTTCGCGCGCGGCACTACTCGTACCCCGGAGCGTCCGGATCTCCTCTGGACCACTCGTAGCTGTACCCAGAGCTTCTGCAAAGCCCCGGACCACACTTAGCCTCCCGAGCTCGCCTAGTAAGGACTCGCCAGTGCAGCTGAGCCCCCATCGTCAGCGGGACCTGACACCATGAAGGCAAAATTGTCTTACCATCTAGTGCTATGATCCTCAACTACATCAGCAAATGGCTTTATATGGAATGTATCAATAAATGGCACAGGCTCAACCCCAACCAGCTTCTTACTGGCCATTTCAGTGCTAATGCTAACCCTAATGTGGAACAGCTCCAAGGCATGTCACAGATGTTTATTCATGAGGTCTTGCAACCAGAAACTGCTAGCCCAGGAACATTATCCAGGGAAGAATGTGTTACTGCTTCAGAATGGGAACTTTATGCTCTATGCTACTTAGCAGAAGTCTTTGATGGTATCAAGATCCCTCATGGCTAAGGGATATTGACTGGTTCCCCTAAAAGCTGCTAACAACTCCACCCCTGCCAGTACTCCTGCCATTAACAAATGATCCATTGATGTGCTAACTTGCTGCCTAGCTGCTGTGCAAGAAACAACCAACAAGGCCAACTAGATAGGGATAGCTAGCAAGTAGTAGCATTACATGTGTATGAGGGGAGTCTAGCAAAGTCCCAGAAACCCATCAAGGGGATATAGAGTTGGAGTTGGTAAGAAGGTGTGAGAGTGTTGGTAAGGGATAGTGGTGCAACTGCTAAGGGCAGTACCGGTTCGTCAGAGGGAAAAGCCTGAAAGATGACCTTTGAGGTTGTTTAGTGATATAAAAGGAGTTTAATAAAAATATACAAGTCACTAGCCATAAGCACTAGCATCTAACAAAGGCAAGGCAAGAGCATCCGTATGGTGCGTTAATGAAGTCGAAGCAGAGGCGCCTGTATGGCGCTTAACAAAGGCACGATTAATGCTAAGTTTGACAATACTGTCGAGCTGAGCGTTGGGAATGGAATAGACTGGATCGGGCAAATCCCAATCAGCCGTTAACAAGCAGAGGCAGAGTGAGATCTTAAGTGTAGTCTGGAATGGGGACTAGACTCTGGTCTGATTCAATGATGTTTAGCTACTGACAGGGCAGTATTTATAGGTAAGTAAGCAGACAAAAGGGAAAATTGGTAAAAGATAGTAAGCATAGCAGTGGCATGTGATAATCCCTGTTGGGGGCCGCTATTGAATAGGAAAATTGTAAGTAGTACAGTAAACCTTTGTAAGCAGATTGAGAAAGAAGAATAGTAAGCGAAAACATTTTTATAATTGATTATTGGCTGCCAGCTGGGGGCCATAGAGGAGGCTGAACTGTCAAAGGCCGACTGAGTCATTAAGGGAATGGTTGGTAATGGTCAGTGCTGTTAGCAGTCATGTGCTGAAGTCACATGCTTGGTTTGATTTGCCGGCATTGGGCAGCCAGCGCTGGCCTGGTTGTATCACTGTTCCTGCCAGCTCTTCCACTGCTAATGAACAATCTGTCCCTGCCAGTCCTCTTATTGCTAACAAATGTCCTGCCTCTGCCTCTGCTACCAGTACTGCTAAAGCCCCTGAGCTGCCAGTCATTAACCATGTTCCCATGGTTGATCCTCCAGTTCACTCTTATTCCAGTATCTTGTCTTGCTATCAGCCTCCAACTAATCAAAACTTTGGCACTTTGAACAAATGCCCTGACATTGCTTACCAGAGCATAGCCTCCATCTATGATATTAAACAGTTCAAGCAGGTATTTTACTGGATGCTTCAGACCAAGCTTACTGTCTCTGGTGGCAAACTCTGCTCCCTCTCTAATGACATCCAGAACCAGTTGAAAAACACCTGTTACACCTAAACAAACCATGTCTTCTAACGTCACCACTTTCCAAGAGTCTACTGACATCCTCAATGACCCTCTGCCTTCATTCTCCCTTAACAACACCCCCAATAACAACCTTCTGCTTACCAATGCCACCAGATCTCAAGTCACTTTGATAAACCTGGTGGAAGCATACATCAAATTGCTACCACCTAGCAAGGAGCTAGTTACATTAATGGTTGCTCAGATATCTCAGGCAATTTGGTCTATCATGCTCCTGGTCAATAATTGCAAGGAAATTGAATGTATAGCAGATAGCGGCTCACAGATCATCTCCATGTCTGCTGAAGTTGCTAACTATCTCAGCATCTCCTACAATCCCAGCATCATTTTGAATATGCAGAGCACTAACAGTACCATGGACAAATCTCTCAGTCTAGCTTGTAACATCCCTTGCACTGTTGGCAGTATCATGCTGTACCTTCATATCCACATTCTACATTCCCCTACTTATGATATTTTGCTCAATTGCCCCTTCAATGTCTTAACCAAGAGTACTGTTGACACTCTTAGCAAAATAGAGACCACAATAACAATAATGGACTCCAATACCAGACTTTGTCACACCATTCCTACATTTCCCCACAGTCAGCACAAGCAACAGAAGGTTCAGCCCAAGTATAGTGCAGAACCGCCTCATTGCTTTTGCCAAAGACTTAGTGGTCATCCTCGATTACAACCACTAAAAGTACTCTGTTATAGTGTAATCACATACCCCACTTGATCCCAAAATATTAGAAAACTCAAAAACAGTTTCCAACAATCTCTCTCTTGCTTATTTATATGCAACTGTTAGTGACCTTACCAACACTGTGCTCTTATTTCATTTCCACTAGTCTGTCTGATCCCTCAATTCTTGGTCAAGCATCTGGAATGCTTGATACCCTCTCAGCTCCTGTTTACATTAACATCTAGCTGTTTATACTGCTGCTGAGCCAAAATGCAAAGGAGCACAAGTCAAAAAGAAATATAAGCCAGTCATGTTGAAGACCAAGCTCATTGCTAGCCAGGTTAGCAAAGACTTTTGAATTGAACAACACATTCTTGGCAACCCCTTAGCAAACATACCCAAGCTCAGTCCTAATCCCCCTTCCTTCTTACTGACTCCTTGCTTTACCAAAGACTACAAAGCAACTTTCATTAAGGAACACAATACTAGCTTTCTTACTCAAAATGAGCTTAACATACTCATGGACCTTGTTGCTAAGCAACAAAATACCTTTGTTTGGGAAGACTCTGAAAGAGGTAGCCTACAACCCAACTTTTTCCCTCCCATTTGCATACTGACCATCCCACATGTCCCTTGGGTTCAGCACAACTAACTAATACCACCAGGCCTCAAAAATGAGATCTGCAAGATTATCCATAGCAAGATCCAAGCAGGCATTTATGAACTCTCAAACTCCACTTATCAGTCCCACTGGTTTTGTGTCTTGAAGAAAAATGGTAAACTTTGCCTAGTCCACAGTCTCAAGCCATTAAACCTGATCTGCCACTCTGGAGTTCCTCCTTTCTCTAACCACATTGCTGAATTCTTTGCTGGCTGCATTTGTGGCACTATCCTTCAACTCTACATTGGCTACAACAAATGGGTTATTGACTCTGCTTCCCATAACTTAACAACTTTCCAAACACCATTTGGCACTCTCCATTTAGTAACACTACTAATGGGATGGACTAATGCTGTGCCCATCTTCCATGACAACATCACCTACATCCTCCAGCCCAAGATCCCCCATAATGCACTCAGCTTCATCAACAACATTGGTGTCAAAGGCCCAAAGGACTGGAAACTTGTTAACAGCACACCTACTCAGCATCATGACAACCCCAACATTTGTTTAGCACTTTGGGAGTTCTTTGAACTCCTGAACCATGTCCTTTAGCAGATGAAGTACTGTGGTAGTACTTTCTCCAGGCATAAGCTAGTCCTTTGCACACCTATCTTCAAGATCCTTGGCCATGTTGTACCCCTAATGGCCAAGTCCCTGACATAAACCATTTAGCACTATTAGACTGCTGAGGCCCTTGCCGGTTGTTAACCAAAGTCCATGCTTTCCTAGGTACCATTGGCATCCTCTGGATGTTCATTAAGAACTTTGCCCATCATGCTCATCACCTAACAAAGCTCACCCGTACTGAAGTTCCCTTCAAATTGGGACCCAACCAGCTTAATGCCCAGAAAGACCTTGTTAAGGCCTTGCATGATGCTAAACCCCTTGTTCCTACCAATTACAAATCTGACAACCCCATTATCTTAGCAGTCAACACTTCCTACATAGCAGTTGGTTTCTACCTTTGCCAGTGCACTACCAATAATTGCAAACAACATTGCTATAACTGTTTCAGCTCCATTACCCTTAACAAATGCAAAGCTTGCTTCAGTCAGCCTAAGCTCAAGCTTTACAGTTTGTACCAAGCCTTGTAGGTGCTATGCATGTACCTCCTAGGCATTAGGAACCTTATTATTGAAGTCAACACCCACTACATTAAGAGTATGCTGCAGAACCCTGACATTCAGCCTTCAGCTAGTATGAACTGCTGGATTATGGCTATTCTTATGTTCCACTTCAAGCTTGTACATGTTAAAGGAACCTTCCATGGACCCAATGGACTTTTGCAACAACCATTGATATGACCAGGCCAGTGCTGGCTGCCTAACACTGACAAGTCAAACCAAGCACGTAACCACTACTGACAAACCGCTAATGGCACTGACTGTTACTGACCATTCCCTTAACAACCCAGTTGGCCTTTGACAATCCAGCCTCCTCTACAGCCTCTGACTGGTGACCAAAAATCAATCATAAAAATATTTTCACTTACTATTCTTCTTTTTCAATCTACTTACAGAATTTTATTGTACTGCTTACAATTTTCCTATTCAATAGTGGCCTCCAGCATGCATTATCACATGCAACTGCTATGCTTACTATCTTTTACTGGTTTTCCCTTTTATTGCTTTAAGTATATATAAATACTGCCCTGTCAGTAGCTAAACAGCATCAAATCACACCAGAGTCTAGTCCCCATTTCAGACTACACTTAAGATCTTATTTCACCCTTCCTCATTAATGACGGAGTTGGGTTTACTCCATCCAGTCTACTTTGTTCTCTATGCTCAGCTCGACAGTATTGTTGAACTTAGCATCTGTTGCCTTTGTTAAGCGCCATATGGGCGCCTTTGTTTTGCCTTTGTTAAAGCACCATATGGGTGCCCTCGCCTTGCCTTTGTTAACACTAGCGGTTACAGCTAGCAACTCGTTGATGCGCTGACTTGCTGCCTAGCTGCTGTGCAAGAAACAACCAACAAGGCCAATTAGATAGGGATAGCTAGCAAGTAGTAGTGTTACATGTGTATGAGAGGAGCCTAGCAAAGTTCCAGAAACCCATTAAGGAGTTATAGAGTCGGAGTTGGTAAGAAGGTGTGAAGGTGCCGGTAAGAGATAGCGGTGTGACCGCTAGGGGCTGTACTGGTTCGTCAGAGGAGGAAAATCTGTAAAATGACCTCTAAGGTCATTTAGCAATATAGGAGAAGTTTAACAAAAATATATGAGTTGCTAGCTGTAAGCGCTAGCATTAACAAAGGCAAGGTGAAAGCACCTGTATGGTGCGTTAACAAAGGCAAAGCAGAGACACCCGTATGGCACCTAACAAAGGTGAGATTAATGCTATTAATGCTAAGTTTGACAATACTGTCAAGCTGAGCGTCAGGAACAGAGTAGACGGGATTGGGCAAATCCCAAATCAACCATTAACAAGGAAAGGCATAATGAGATCTGAAGTGTAGTCTGAAACAGGGACTAGACTCTGGTCTGGTTCAATGATGTTTAGCTACTGACAGAGCAGTATTTATAGGTAAGTAAGTAGATAAAAAAGGAAGCCGGTAAAAGACAGTAAGCATAGCGGTAGCATATAATAATGCTTACCAGGGGCCACTATTGAATAGGAGGTTTGTAAGCAGCATGATAAGATCTTGTAAGAGGGTTGAGAAAGGAGAATAGTGAGTGAAAATATTTTTATAATCTTCAGTCACCAGTCAGGGGCTATGGAGGAGGCCAGATTGTCAGAGGTCAACTGGGTTGTTAAGGAAATGGTCGGTAATGGCCAGTGCCATTAGCAGTTGGTTGGTAGTGGTTACATTCCTGGTTCAACTTGTCAGTGTTGGGCAGCCAGTGCTGGCCTGGTCGTATCATCTCCCCTTGACTGAAAAACTGACTGTCCTCAGTCAGCGGAAAAAATCCTTGAAGTCTCATGATTGTTAAGCATGGTCTGTGCAGGGGTTTCTTAGTCTGTACGCTGTACTCTAAGAACTATAAATCCCAGCAACTTTCTGGACTTTGTCATTACATTCCTTGCAATGGCGACTCCTTTCTTCTTTAACCATTCTACCACTTTCACGCATTTTGTGGCGGCCCAAGACTTCTTGGAGAAGGCACCCAAGGTATTGGCAATGGAGCACTCGCTCCTTGCCATGAACCCTCAGTCAGCCGTTATGTCGATTCTGTTGACATACCTTCACTGGTTCAAGTCAGCTGGCAGCAGTGGTGTTGCGTGGGTGGAGCAGGGGGCCATCAAAGAAGAGTGCTGGGCTTTGTATGCCCAGTACCAACAGGAGGCCTGGATGAGGCCATTCGATAATCACTTTGTAAGTTCATCAGTTCTTAATGGTGATGCCAGTACTCTAACGGTCATACTAAGAGTGCGGCACTGGAGGGAACAATGGAGGTTGAAGAGGTGGCTGCAGGGTCAATGACAATAAGTACTAACTGTATCGCTAGGAACTTAGTGACATCGTTAAGGTGATTCCTAGCTTTTTATAGAACTTTCTTTTAACAAGAAGTTTTTCTTTCAGCACCCACCAAAGGACCCAATGGCATTGGCTGGTACCAAGACAAGGGAGGACCATGGCAAGGGATTGAGCCAGCAAGAAGGAGCAGCCAGTAATGCTAATGTGGAGTCACCAGCATTACCGCAGACCCCTAAGACTCCCCAACCCATAACAGAGGTGAAGACAAGGACAATGACAATTCCTAAGGTAAGCTCTTTATTTGTTATGGTCAGTAAGCTATTAACAGCTGGCGCTTGCAGCAGTTGCTGAAGGGCAAGGAGTGGGCAGTGGAGACTATTGACAAAGAAGAGACGGTAAGCAACTGATGAGCCACTTGTTGTCCAGGCGTTAACAGTCTCTCTAGACTCCTTTGTGGAAAGGCAAGGGGAAGAAGAGAGTAGCACTTAGCGACAATGAAAGCAAGGAGGAGATAAGGTTCCCAAGTCATTTAACAACCAGGAGCTGAAGAAGCTGCTCCATGAACGCTTGCCCTTGACTGTTCTTGATACTGGGGCAGGTGCAAGGGAACAAGTAAGGCAAAGAAAGGAGAGGAAGTTAGCGGCTCCAGCTGCAAGGGCCACTTTCTGTGAGCAGGTAGGGGCAGTAAGTACTTCCCTGTCACTCCTTACCAGATATTGGCTAACTGTTCTTGCTGCAGTGTGACAGTTGTTGGCTCTCAATGACCCGGAAGGCTGCTGGTATCCGACCAGTAATCTCCTGTGCTACTGGTGTAACAAGGTGAGCAAGGGCTGTTTGGTTTGGGGATGGTTGTTACGAGGTCATAGTGGAGGTCACAAGGGAAAGAAGGCAGAGGGGGCGGCCTTGGTATGAGCAGCCAGGAGGTATCTGGAGGGACAGCAAGAACTCGATGCAGCCGATAAGGCCATCACAGTGAAGAAAGCCACACTGGGTCTGCCCACGCGTCAAGAGGGGACAATAACAGAGAGCGCTGCTAAGGGCAAGGGAGTGGTAAGGAGCCATTCAGTGGTAGAGTCAAGTGGGAACGAGGTCCCAATGCCAGTGAGAGGTTCCAAATGGCATTGGGTGGAGTCTAGCAAGGAAGGCAACAGCAAGGAGGTTTAAGAGGTGACTCCTCCTGCAGTGGCGACGGCTATCAAGAGGAGTCTGGGCAGCGGTGAGGTTGTAGAGAGGACTGAACCAGTAGCAGGACCCAGCGGAAGTCAGTAAGACATTACTTGTCCTTTTATGCCGCTAACAACTGTCTTGCCTTAACAATAGGCCAGTAGAAATGGAGATGCCGGAGGTGGAGATGGGCAACATGACTGGGGCTCCAAGGGCAAAGAGAGTAGTAAGTGCCTTTGTTCTTGAAGCACCAAGTTAACAGCTCTTTTTCTAGCCTGTCAACTTTGGCCCTCTTCCCCGTGCAACTGTGGAGAAGGAAGAGATCCTCTGGCTCAATGAGGACTTACCAGTCCCATTACTGTTTGATCCTCAGTGGGACTTGGAGAAGTACAAGGCACGAGTGGCAAAGGTTTGCCGCCTAATGAACAGGGAGATAATAGCAGCAGAGAATGATCTGCAGGCAGCACGGGCATGGTATGGAATGCTGAGGAGAGCAGAAGGGGCCTTGGAACAGTACCAAGATGATTGCAATACCTACATTGCTTGGCAGGCTGAGGTCAGGGTGACAGAGGAGGACTGGGTGAGGTCATGGGATATGGAGCTGCCTTCTGACAATTTTGTTTCTCCCTTGCCCTGGAAATAATTCTTTTAGTTAGTTTTCTGTTTTGTTTTTATTGCAGACTGACTTCCTTAAGGGGTCTTTTTAAATAAAGCATTATCTTGGAGTCTGTTCTGACTGCAAAGATAACGGTCCAAAAGAGGTGGAATAGCAAAGAAATAAGCAGTTAGAAAAATAAATGCTCAGTAGATCATCATGGCACTTGCACAATGTCACTTAATGACTGCGTCTTAACAAAAGGTGTACAGGGAATGGTGGTGGTAAGTTGGAAAGAATAAACTGAGGGCTTAATGGTAGATGTGCATGTTGAAAATTGTATGTAGGAAGAGAGTCTATAATGAATATAAACAGAGTAAGCAAAGGTGAAAAAGTGAATGAAGCAATGGAAATAAAGGCTTATTAAAAGCTGTTAAAGTTTTTGAGATGTTAATGGTGAGCAGGGTGTGTAGAGTTTCAAATGGGGCTTTCTAGTCTTCTTCAAGGTTGTTGTCCGGTATTTCGTTGGTATTAAGGAACTCTTCATCGTCAAGTAAGTCTGTTTCTTCTAACATTCTTAAATGGTCAGTATTGATGTCAAAGGCATTGGTAGGGAGAGGGGTGTGTTTGCAGGTGAAATAAGGGACTAGGTGAAAAGCGGCTACCAGTCTGTGGAGTATGGATCCATCTAGCTTACAGAGGATGTAAGCGCCTCCATGGTTGCATGAGATTACCACTAGCAGTCCTAGGTATTGAGGCCACATTTTCTTCTTGTGGGTGACTTTGATTCGCATATTTCTCATGCTTGAAGTCGTAGTCTCGAATGGTAGCCGTGTGTTCCTGTTCAAAACAAAGTGCCACTAGCCGGTGGGTGGTAAGGACTGTATTGTGTAAATGGTCGAGATTGGCTTGCTGGCATTGGAGGTCAATAGCGTGTCAGGTGATAAGGTCAGTAGTTGTTAACAAGGAATTGGAAGGCAGCTGGAGGTAGGTTGCTTCTACAATGTCAGCAGGGAATAAGGGATGAGTACCAGTAGCAGCATAATAAGGGGATCTGTCATGACGCCACCATCTCCAGACCTCCACACGCTGCCCTGGTCCTGACACACACCTCCCCCGCACCCCTTGCGCACCTCCGGGACCGCCAACAACCTCCTAACACTGCACTGGCAACACCCGTGGCCATCTCCGAACAGATCCGCAGCCATCACCGAACCCTGGCATCTCAGCCGACACATCACCCTAAGGCTTCCCTGTCATTGGACACACCCGGACCCCTGGCATCCTGGCCATCACCTAATGTTCTGCAACATTCCTCCCGCAAACCGTCAGCACGTCACAATGCCACCTGCTTCTGTGGTGCCGAGGGGCACCACCATCACGTACGATGACCGCCGACCCGCCCGACACAAGCCCACCGTGACCCGCGCCAGCACGCCCCGATCACTATCACGACCCCGGAGCTGGGAGCCAGCCCGGGGACTTAGCTGGAGGAATCAGATGTCCTTGGTCCCGGCTAGAATCCTACCCAGGACTTAGCGGAGGGGCAATACATAAACCATAGGGTAGCATACGAGTAGAGTAGTCTTGATATTAACCATAGTTCTCCGTATTTCCGTGTCTCTGTCTCTGTCTCTGTCTCTATCTCAATCTCAATCTATTCTCTTGCCTCTTTCTCTCTCTCGTCTTGTCTCTTGTCTCTTGTCTCTTGTCTCTTGTCTCTCATCT
>QGOB01004214.1:0-76443 GCA_003313055.1 Termitomyces sp. MG145 | reverse complement strand
GATAGTGCGGGTAGTGGTAGGAACGGCGGCGGGGCGGGCGAGAGTGGGGATGGGGATAGTGGTCATGGTGGTGTGAATGTGAGCGGTGCTGGAGGTGGGGAAGGTGTATATGTTACGGTAGTGGATCTGAAGGCGCTTTTGGGCGATGTAAATGGGAATGGGAATGGGAATGGGCAGGCGGGCATGGTTGTTGAGTTTAAAGTCGATAAAGAACGCGGACTGTCGAAGCTCGTGTTCTCGCCTGATGGATGCTCGATCTCCGCTGTAGCACGAGACGGGACGGGTGTACGTGTGTATCAGGTCCGGCCTCATCCTGCTCGGGCTGATCATGCTGGCGAGGAAACCAAGGAGGGTGAGAGCGCTGCGTGGAATGTGTATTACCTCCGTCGAGGACGGACAGGTGCGGTTGTGGATGGATTGGAGTGGAGCAGGGACGGGAGGTGGGTGGCGATGGGGACAAGGAAGAGGACTGTGCATCTATTCGGGGTTAATCCTTATGGGGGGAAGATGGATATAAGGAGTCATTGGGAGGGCAAAGTGAGGAATGTTGATGAGCCCGTGAGTTGTCTATTAATCTTTATTTCTTACATCTGAATGGGGTAAGCTGATGATTGAGCGTGTGTAGCATTCCATGCCAGTTGAGATGGGTCCGCTTGTGAGGTTGAGAGCAGGCGGTCTTGGGCCATCACACGCACCACTTGCGTTTATTCTTGTCGAGCAGGGTGAGATGGTACCGAAACATCTTTTTCCTGCCCCCTCCTCCTCGTCTCCCAACGCGCTCTCGCAAGCCTATCCGCGATCTTACTCGTCCCAACACACCGATTCGGGCGCGTCGCCGCCGCATTCGCCACACACGCTATCATCGAAGAAACGCCCGACGAACTTCCAGGACGTGTTGGTTTTTGACCCGGTGGATGTGTCGGTGGCGTTGCGGCGGGTGATGTTGGAGATGTATCCGAGGGAGCAGGGGATCGGTATTGGGATGGGAATTAGTCTTGGGGCTCTTGGAGCGGGTGTGACGAGTATTTCGTTGCCTGGTATGGGATTTGCTGGTGCCGGCGCGGGGACGGGCTCGCCGTCGTCGTCTTCTGCTGGTGGGAGCAGTGGTGGTAGTGGAGCTGGTTCGGGTGGAGGTGGGGCGTTTAGGCAGAGGATGATGATGGCGAATCATCAGTGGCAGCAGGGACAGGACGGGCAGATGGAACTTGGGGCCAGGGAGAGTACGGTTATGACTTGGAGTTTGGTTGGGTGGAGAGGTGAGGATGTTAAGAGGATTTTGGGTGCGGAAAGGGGTGAGGGTGAGACGAGGGGTGGTCGAGTCGAGTATGTGCTTTTTTTTTCCTCTTTCTTTGCCATTTCTGGATGATGAGGCTGATTGATTCTCCGTGGCTAGCTGGCTGGCACAAGCGGAACTTTCGACGTGCTCCAAGTCGTCGAAGATCCTACCACGCTCCATCTACCTCTCGCACCAATTCTCGTTTTATACACTCGGCGAGGATTATCATGCGCTTATAAGGAGGTACCAGCTTGATATCGGCGGGCTTAAGATTGATGTGAGGCGCGAGGTGCAGGTCAGCGCGTATTCTGTTGATGCGGGCGAGTCGTTCGTGGAAGCCTTTGCGGCGCCGCGGGATATTCGTCATCATCGCACGCTTTCCGCATCGTTTGATGAGCCTTTAGCGTCCGCGCTTGCCAATGAGCTCGAACATTCAAGTGTCACTAGCGTTCTGCCCATGTTTCCTAACGGCGCCCCCGGCTCACGACCACAATCTTTCCGCAATGCCATCCCTATCCGGACCTTTGGAGACGGGATGAGCGAGAGTTTTGGGCGCTTGCGGCGCGAGATCAATAGAGTTCGATCGCCTCGTTTACGTCCGACGACTACTGATAGCGTGATTTCTGCAAGCGTACCACTTGAATTTGATGAAGAAGACGAGGATTTTGCGCATCCTGAGTCGTTGCTCCTTGATGTACCCGGCGCCACTTCCTCGCGCGAGACATCGCGTGGACACGGGGGCGGCTCTGGTCCGACTGCTTCTACGCCCGCGACGAGCGAGGACGATTGGGATAGGAAGATAGAGACAAAGGAGGATGCGTGGGGTGGGTGGAGCGAGAATGATAGGAGGGCGGTGGAGGAGGTTGAGAGGTTTGATGATATTGACGTGCTTGGGCTGTTGGATGAGGAGCAGCAGCAGCAGCAGCAGGACAGGAGGGCGTTGATGGAGAGGCAGGGTAAGGCTGCAGAGAGGGTGGAGGGGAATTTGAAGAGGAAAGGGAGAGGGAGGAAGAGGTGAGGTGAGGGATGCGATGTGATTGGATAAGCGATACGTTCGTTACATATACATTGATATATATTGTGTACAGTATTCTTGAGAATCTGTTCAACTGGTATGTATTCAGTTGGCAAGTCATGTTAGTCTCTTGTAGATCTATCTTTTCTACCAGACTCCGTATATGAATTGTAGCTGCTGAGCGTCCCTTCTGGGTGTGTGCCCTTCATAAGATATATTCCGGGTCAACACCATGATATATATATTTGTGGATTTGAATAAGAATTACTTCTTCGAATTAGGCAAGTAAAGTCAAGCTCTCTTATGCTTCCTTTTTTGGGGCGGAAGTGTTGCTGCATTTAGAAATGGGCCAGGATAATGGCATCGATGTTGTTATCTTTCAAGACCTTTGAGCATGAATCAAGTACTATTCGACGGAGAAGGTAATGGATGTACTCTGCACTCTGAGCGGCCAAAGCAAAACCTCAGATGATCTCCGGCTAATGACTGGTCTCCAAGCTCAAGTGCCGAGTCCATGCTCCACTGCTCGTTGAAGTGCGTCGAGCTCCTTGTTTGTTGACAGAACAGAACCCAGGACAGCAACGCCATTCCACTCGCTGCGCTTCGTGCGGCAAGCGGCACGATCTCCCCTGTGATTCGACCTTCAGTCCGAGGCCCACGTGCGTTCATGGGAAAACGTCAGTTCTTTCTTTTTCGGTTCCGGGTAATAGGAGAGTAGCCTAGTCTAACTGCGAGCATGGAAGCACAAGCTGTTGTTTCTCTTGCCGTTCAAGCAGTCTTTCTCTCCCTCCTTCAATCTGGTCTTGGCTTCGCATTTGCCGGCAATGTCGCCCAAATCTTATACGGAGAAGCACAACATTTTCCAACTGAGGTTCGTGCCTAGTAGGCTTCATCCTCTCTACAACACCTATTCTTATTATGAACCCAGAAAATAGAAATCTCTTTGTTCTCTCCTATTGCTTCGATCCCTGAGCTGAAGCAATCCCTCGCGCGTACATATCCCGCTTGGTTCAGATATATCCTTACTTCACAACGTCTGTGGTATTACAATGCCACTTTGGCTGCACAGACAGGGTTTCGAAGTGATATCGAAGTTGTTATCGTCGCATCTTCTGGTTCGACTTCTCACCTCGAAACGATAGATAGCTTGCCTCTCGTACCATATTCGTTCATTCTACTCCGAGAACTCATGTTCTGGGACAGCACCTCATTAGAAGATCTTCAGTCTAGAAGCGCGCGCGAGACAAATATTCTCCATATGCTCAATACACTAAGACGACGCTCCGATATTGTTCACGATCCTGGATTTGACGAGTCAATGCATGCAGCATCTGTAGAGAGAGTGGCGCGTTTCTTTGCCGTACATCCGAGATTTAGGAAGGAGTGGCAGCGAATGGGACTCATGGCACATCGCGCGCACAAAAGACAGGACTTGGTAGACGGTGAGGGACCCGACGTTGCTCCCACCTCGCACCATAGTCTCATTTTCGAGGGACCTGAAGAGGACTCCAACGCTCTAGCAACATCATTCAAAAGCATGGTTATCACCACAGATCCGTCTCGAGACTCATCGCCATCTATGGTCATACCAGTTGAACCTTCGACACCGAGAAAAGAAAAAAAAGCAAAAAAACCAGCACGAATGCAAATACGTCGTCTCGCTGCTCGGATGACTGTTGAACTTCTCAAATTTCACGGATTTCCTTGTGCTCTTTTCGGTAGTATGGCTTGCAAGCTGTACGGTAACAAACGCATCCCTAACGTCCGTGTACTTTTTATTCCTTTTTAAATAACTCATTTTTCAGGTTCTACAGGATGTCGATGTTCTGGTCCTTCCACCCGATGATAGTACCATCGACGGTCTTCCTCCAACCCAGGAATCGTTAAAGGAACTTCTCGTTGCTTCGGCACCGAGTTCCTTCGTTCTCCGCCCCGCTCGTGACCCCGAAGCAACATATAAAGTCCTATATTTCCTTCCAACGCCTAACTCAAAGCCTACACCTCATCAAGCATCGAAGGTTGACATTCTTCTCCCGGGTGTGATGTCCCTCCCGACGCTTTCGCCATCGGAAGTGTGGTGGCGTTCCAACATACTCTCTTCTGAAACGCCACAGAATATCGGTACAACCGGATCTGTTAGTGCTGAGTCACAGCGAAAAGTGCCAGTCCTCCCGTTCCATATACTGCTCCTTCAAAAACTGCAGTCATGGGATGATCATCGCCATGCAGAGGAGGTACGATACAAGAAGAAGGCACCTGTTGATGTCGAGGATCTCGAGTGGATGCTAGGTGTCGCGGTACCAAGATACTTGGAAGCAGATCCGAGGAAGAGCGCGATGATGTGGGAGAATCGAAAACTGTTTGATCAGGAGTTTGAAAAGCGATCGAAGAAAAGAGTGGTTGAATTTTGTGAAATATATCCTAGGTGGGCAACAGTCTGGAAAGGTTTGGGTTTTGAAGTGCCATAATTGGTGGAAAATTCTTATTTTTGACGTGTTGATATTCTTGTACATCTTCTGTCAGGAAGCTCGCTTGATTCAAGGAGTTAAGAAAGCTCTACATAGGAGTCTGCTGGATGCGATTGTCTCTTAGATCCAAGATTTTTCTGAGGCTCAAAGTTCCTAGGTTAGAAATTGACTTGAGCTCAAAACTGCGTTGTCGCCAACTGTTGCAACAAGAGACAAGACCTTCGATTTCCAGCAAATACAATGCCAGAAGAATGTCCCTTACTTCCTCAACTTTCTATCTAATTTATATCATCAACACACAGCAAAGTGGCACGGAAAAAATCAGATTCAGTACCCTTGTTGAACTTTTGGATGCAGTATTGATAAAGCCTAAAGCCTGTAAGTAGGACCAAAAGGTAGGCTGAAGAGGGAACATCGAAGCTAATACTTGACAACAAATATTTACACATTGTCTCACACTGTACTCAAAGAACTCTTACAATTTGTGCCAGATTGACAGATTGCTTGCACCTTGAGATTTCGATGGCCAAACACGGCTGCCCATGATAGAAAAAGAAGGACGTTGCTTTGTTAGTCTCATTTATGCTATCAGTGATCGAAGAAAACATTAAGTGGCAGATGAATGCTTGTCAACGGCCCAGACTCAAAGAAATCACATCCTGCCAGCATCAGGGGTTATAAACCATCCAGTAACTATGACACCTTCCATTGGATGTGGCACCCCTATATATACTTCATAGTCGACCCGACAAGATGACCAATTTATGTCATTATCCTTTTACTTTCCTTTTGAGTCAGTACCCATACGAGAACGAGACTGTCAATCCCTATTTAACCCATGACCATGAGTCCGCAATTGGATGCCAACTTTGAACATCCTTGAACACTCACTTTCAACTTCGAACATGCAGATGAAGCTCGTCGCTTGTATCCTTCCCTTCAGTCTCATTCAGGCTGCTGTTGGCAATCCTGCTAGTGACATCGTCAAGCCCGGCGCAACCCTTACATCCTCGGACAACATGATGAAAATCGACCATCACCTCCAACGCTTTACTGATCTTATTTGAAACTTACCAGCCCTTATGAGCCTGAGGAAGGGCACTGTGGAACAATGCTCTGGCCCTACAGCTGCTGGAAGTGGCTCGACAAGGGGGGTGACTGGTGATGGACTCAGAAAGATGTCAATTGTAACACCGACCACAACTGTCGGGACGGTGCCGATTGCTACGCCTCTTAATGGGTATCAGATAAGTATGTACTAGAATCCGTTGTAGTCTTTCCGCATGATTGACCGGCCAAGTAGCATTGTAACTTGAACAGATGTTTAACTTGGCGTCTTTCAGGAAGGAGGCACGGAAGGAAAGAAAGACACATTCGGAAAGTGTGACTAGAAAGTGTGACTATCGTGTGACCTGAGAACCTTTTCAAGTCGTACTTGGGTGATACAAGTCAGAGACCGACCAAAAGCGAGAAGTGTCCCAAAATACACTTGAAAACGCTGAAAACTCTAAGCATTAGTCGAAAACAGTAGAGGTGCTTACCAAGCTGAATGTCAATGAACCCGGGAAAAAGCAAAGAAATACAAGGAAAGGGAGAGACTTCAAAGAGGAAGTCCGCAGAACAGAGGGACGAGATGAATGCGGAACGGTTTTTGTGCTGGATACATGGTCATGTGTATCTCTGTCTCTTCCTTCTGTACATTGATATGGGGGTCTCAAACAAAGGACTCACCGAAAACATGGTAGTGCCTAAAATATACCCAGTAAAACGCTGAAAACTGTAAGCGTGAGTCGAAAACCGTAGGCTTAATGGGCACTTACCAAGCCAACCACCAATAAATCCCAAAGCAAACAGGCAAGAAGGCCAGCAAAACGGATGCCTGAGAAGCAGGCAGAAGTCATGCTCCAACCAGATTGAGCTGGTGATCAGTGGGTGTGCTGATCCAATCACTGAGCTCAGATCCATTGGGCACCTAAAGCCCCTAGCACTGAGCCTCGCTGCCATCCCAGCCACAATACTGCATGAAGACCCACCATCCAACTTCACCAAGCTGGACACCGTCAATCAACACACCCAGTGCATCAAGGGAAGGGAGAAGGAAGACTGGAAAGGGGCAAAAAGTTGAGAAGGAGAGAGCACTAAGCCCAGAGCAGGTGAAATTTGTCAGGCAAGAAGAAGAAGACAACTGCTGACCGGCAGCCACAAAAATTTGCTGAAAACCATGCTGGCTAGCATTGCACTGGAGGGAAGGTATAAAAGGAGAGGAGAATGGAGGAGAAGGGCAAGCAATCATGCATGGCTTGGAGTCCCAAAGGAGTGGATGTCTTAGGCCAAACTCGAGAGCTTCACAATTATTTTGGGTTTATAATTATTAATTCAGATTAAACCTTTTTTGAACAAGCTTAACTTTGGTTTTGTTCAACAAAACTAATCAATAAAAGTACATTATATTTTGGAAAGTGTTTATTGAGTTGTCGAGATGCCCAATGCAACTTACTTGCAAGTCGGAGTTTCAATTTTGAAACAAATACAAATAACAAATAAACAAAACCACCACAATTCACATCATCTGGAACCCACTACAAGGGCTTCTTTACAATGAAGTATACACTTTTTGGACTTCCAGAAGGAATCCACCTGTGAAACTATACCATAAGTTGTGCTCTGCCTGGCTCTTGGCCTGGCACACCTAATGTTACCACACCAAAGGTCAATTGCATCAAGCAAGAGGGAACCTTACTCAACAAAAACTTGTGTCCAGTGATAGTCAGTCTACTCCTCAGACCAACATCATGGATCAATCTATAAAATACAAAATGCCACTGCCTGATAGCAGGGATGCCCCCAAGTTTAAACACAGTGAACCTGCAGAGGTCCACCAGTTTTTGCAAAGCATGGAATCTTTGTTTGAACATTCTGGTATTGAAGTTGCAAAAGAGAGAAAGAAGAGAATTCTGGAGTATGTGGATGCTCAGACAGAGCAGGAGTGGCTTGGTTTTAACTCTTATGAGATGAGTATTCCTGGGATAACTTTGTAAAAGAAATCAAGGAATCCTATCCAGAGGCAGTTGATGATACAGGGAGTGTTTCAAACCTGGATTGTATCTGTAGGGAGCATGCCCATCTGAGCAGAAATGATACAACAGTTCTCTCATAAGGAAGTTTAGAGCAAAAGCTAAGAAATTGGCCAAAGTCATTGAGAATGGGTCTCTGGTAGACAAATTCATAGGATGCTTTGTGCCAGCCTTTGCTGATGCTATAGAAGAAAGGCTTGTTAACAAGTATGAGCACTATAAGGACCTTGCTAGGAACAGACATAAGGATGACAAGTATGACTTGTCTGAAGTCCTGGCAGTAGTAGGGGCTCATTTGTGAGAAGTCCTAGGGGAGAGGTTATAGACCAGAGAGGAGGTACTCAGAATAGTCCTCAAAATGAAGAAGCTGAAGAGAAGATGGCTCAGATGCAGGACACTACTGTAACCATTGGGAAACAGTTAGGAAGCATGCAGGGTGCTATGCAGGCTATACAAGCCAGTCAAGTAGACATGCATAAAGCCTACCTAAATACCAACAGTCACAATAAGGCCAGAGAGCATGTCCACAGCTGTACAGACTCTACCAGGAGGCAATACTTATTGCTTCTATTGTTGGGGCTCTGAACATAGGATTGCTGAATGTGAACAAGTAAAAGCTGATGTACAGAAAGGATGGGTAATTTTGGTAGATGGTAGAACTAGAATGCCAAACAAAGCACCTTTACCTAGAGAGCCTGCTAGTATATCACCCCATGATAGAATAGTCAAGCTGCATGACACCCAAGTAGGGTTGTACTTTGGATGGGCCTCAAAAGATGAGCCAGAGATTCCAACCCACTCTACTTATGTCAATGCTGCTAGGGACACTAGGAATGATATGCTGGAGAGGATCCAGCATGGGGACACAGACCATCTTGGAGAACTTGAAAAAGGTTTCAACAAGATGGCTGAGCTTATCAATGTGCTAGTGAACACCAGGAAAACAGCCAACCCTAGTGAAGTACAGAAGCACAACTCCAAGAATTTTTAGAGGACTCAAGGAAGGCAATGGGGAAAGAGGCCACTCACCCAGGAGCATCCCCATTACCTGAGAGACTACCTGAAAAGCCCTGGGATGAAAAGCTAACTCTGGTGATTCCACCTAGAGCAGCACAAAAACTAGACTTATCTTTTGATAAGGTACTAGCCCTGAATGAGGAACCCAATATCCCAGTGCAGGCCACTAGGGAAAGACCCATTCAGGGAACTATGAAACCCTATTGTCAATAGAAAGAGAAGACTAGAGACAATCCTAGACAGTGGCTCTTAAGTAGTGTGCATGTCATTAGCTGAAGCTTTGCACTTAGGATTGACTTGGGATTCAGACATACACTTGTGCATGGAGAGTGCCAACCAGCAAGTAAATGAATCAGTGGGCTTGGCTTGCAATGTGCCATTCACTTTGCTGAGGAGTTTACAATCTATCGACAAGTGCATATCTTTGAAAGACCAGCTTACACTGTCCTGCTAGGTAGACCATTTGATACCCTGACAGAAAGCAACATACAAAATCTACAAGATGAAAGTGCTATCATAACCATCAGAGACCCCAATACAGGTTGCCAGACAGCTCTGCCTACTTTAGAAAGAGGACAGATGCCAAAGGATGAACTTGTGGGAAATGGTGAGGAAAAATTTTGAGCCTCAATGATCTGGTCCTAGACTAGGGAGAGATAGCAGTGGGTCTTCTTGAGACTCAAGATGGAGGCATATAAGTGTTTAGATATGCAGTTAGGAAAAGTGAGTTTGGTCAGGAGGAATTAAGGGGATGTCTATCTGCAGGCAGTCTCTAATAGGAGGGTATATGAAGGGAGAAATGGAGAAACATTAGCTGCCTATCTAAATGGACAGTTGAAATCAGTGCCCCTGGAAGTAGAGAGTCTTCTAGGCTCAACAAGAAGATTTATGGTCAGAAGCAGGTGTGTCTCCGGGCCAGATGAATTCCTTGCCAAGCATTTTGTCAAGGTAATCTTTGAGTGTGTGAAGTTCCACTTTGGACATATTGTAGATCTTGCTGAATAGGGGTGTGGTGCCCTCCTCAAGATTGATTGTGTGGTCATATGATCAGTGAGGTGGAAGTTCCTTTGCACTTTCTTTGGAGAATACATCAGCAAACTCATGGTACTGACGCACAAAGAATCAAAACAGTAAATGGCATAAGCTAACACAGCTCAAGAGGATAGCAAAACTAACCTACAAACCAATGGAAGGAGAAAACATAGACCCATTCATCTCACTGCCATGGCGCATGACAGCGAGAGACAGAGGCTCACAGGTGACAGTCACAGGAGTGCCAAAAACCAGGAAAAAGTCAGAAGAAGCAAAAAAGCACAATGAAAGGGTAAGGGAAATGGAGCGAGATGCGTCATGGATCATTGTGTACTCAGATGGCTCTATGCATGAAGACAAAGATGGACAAAGCAAGACTACAGGGTGGGGAATAGTAGGATACCACATGGGTAACAAAATCTTCAAGGACAAAGGTGGAATGGGAAAAAAGGCAGAGGTGTATGATGCGGAACTGACAGGCATAGCTAGGGCATCAAGATTGGCCACCAGATATACAGAGAACCACAGGCAAGTAAAGCATATACACATCTATGCTGACAATATGGCCGCAGTTACTACAGCATATGAACCAAAGCCACAGCCAGGACAACTCCAAATGATCCAGGTAATGCGAACAGTAGACAAATTCCTGGTGGGAGACCTGGAACGTACAATGAGCATTGAATGGTGCCCAGGCCATGAAGACGTCACCAGAAATGAATGAGCAGACAAAGAAGCAAAGGCAGGAGCAGAACTGTGGACACAAGACCACATAACAATGACAAATGCCAAAAGAAGATCAAAGGATAAGATACTCGACAAATGGAAGGATGACTGGCAAAGGACACCACCCACTGGAGGATTTGGAGTTGCAAACAGGCTGCTACCAAGGTGGAAACCAAGGGAACATGTCACCCACACCCCAAGGGAGGTATTCAGCAGATTAACACAATGCTGCACAAAACATGCATTTGTTGGTGAGTACTATGCTAAATTTGTACCTAGCAAAAGGACCGGATGTAGCTGTGGTACATGACACCAAATAAGGAAACACATTATAAAGACATGCCTGAGATATGAAGAATAGCGATACATACTCAGGAAAGTAGACAAACAACTCGAACTAGGAAAGCTACTAGGCACAAAGGAGGGACTGGAAGCAATGGCAAAGTTCTTAGCAAAGATGGGAGCCTTCTTCAAGATGGGCACAAAACGTGAACAACAACCGAGACCTGAAGAAAATGACAAAGAAAATGATGAAGATGAGGAAAGGTGGTGGGAGAGGATGGAAAGAAATGTGAACAAGGACTATGGACTAGTGGAAGGGGAGACAGGGGAGGGAGGGAGTCGAGAGAGGGAGGAGTAAAAGGAGAACAATGGACAAAATAGGTCACTCAGGTTGACAAGGCTAGGAGTTGCACACCATGGAAGGTCAAGACAACCTGCATACATGAAGATAAGGTCAGATGCAGGCCCTGATTCACTGATTTGACATCACATGAAACCCGAGAAAAACCCCCAACACCCCAATTCACACCGAATCATTTTGCAATGCACTCCAGCCCATTGGAAATGTCACATGAACTCTGTGAGGAAAGTTCCAATACCAGTCTTTACAATGATAGTACATCACCATTATAGCTGCTATCACACAAAATTGGCATAGAGTACTGTAGCTACTTTACCCCTGCCTCTTAGCCCTGTATTGTGGCTTGCCAGTGTCATGACCCCACCAACTCCGACCCCTCATATGCTGCTCTGACTCCGGCACACACCTCCTCCACACCTCCCCATTCACCTCTGGAGCCACCAACAACCCCACAACGCTGCATTGACAACGCCCATGGCCATCTCCAGACAAAACCCCGGACATCACCAAACCCCGGCATCTCGGCTGACACATCACCCCGAGGCTTCCCTGTCATCAGATACATCTGGACCCCTGGCATCCTGGCCATCACATAACATTCTGCAACATTCCTCCTACAAACTGTCAGCATGTCACCGGGCCACCTGCTTCTGTGACGTCGACGGGCACTACCACCACACACCATGACCACCGACCCACCCGACGCAAGACCACCACGACCTGCACCAGCATGCCCTGACAACTGTCACAACTCCAGGGCTGGGAGCCTGCCCCAGGGCCTAGCCAGAGGACAATCAGATGCTACGGTCCTGGGCCAGAACCTTGCCGGGGACTTAGCAGAAGGGTAGTACATAAACCATAGGATAGCATACAAGTTGGGTAGTCTTGATATTCACCATAGTTCTCCATAGTTTTTGTAGTCTCTGTCTCTGTCTCCATCTCAATCTAGTTTTGTGCCTCTGCCTCTCTCTCTCGTCTTGTCTCTTGTCTGTCATCTCCGTGCCTTGTGTTTCTGTTCCGTGACTCGTATTCCTGTTCCGTATCTCTCCTCTATCTCTCTATTTCCAGTCTCGTATCTTTTCCCCTCTATTTCTATCTCCATTCCGTATCTCTCATTGTCTCCCGGTTTCCTGATCAATCTATCTCCTATCTGTTCCATACCTACCCCCATCAACTTCCAAACCTACTTCCGTTCCCCAAATCAATACCATCTTCCGTTCCCCGTTCCCCCCTCCACTAAAAACCCCCAACCCCCTGAACTTGTGCTCCTCAGCCCAGAGCACTTCCAACCTCATGCACATTACTACTCGTACCCCGGAGCATCTGGACTTCACCCCGGACTACTCGTAGTCATACCGGAGCTTCTGAGAAGCCCCGGACCCGTACTTGGCCTCCTGAGCTTGCCTAGTAAGGACTCGCCAGTGTAGCTGAGCCCCCATTGTCAGCGGGACCTGACAGCCAGCAGTAGGAACTACTTTATATAAGATTTGTTCCTCCATCTTGGGTTCAGCTGAGGTGTTTTCAGCATGGAGTTGCTCCTTGGGGAGTGCTGGGGATATGTGAAGCTGGAGGGCTGGGGTGCCATCTTGCAGAATGTGTACAAAGGGTTCCAGGCCTATGATTTTGATGTCCAAGTTGGCTGGGTCAAGAGGCTTCCAGCTGTCTGGGGTTGGTGCATCACCAGTGGTCAGGGGCAAGGGTGTCTTGCAGCCTAGGGCAGGATAGAAGGGGCCTTTATACTGGTTTTGGAGGATATTGGGGGGAAATGAGGGAATCAATTGTGGGGTTGGGGTCTGGGTGGTCCAGAGTTGTTTTTTGGGGTTGTCAGGGGCTCTGGAGTTGCCAGGTTGCTCATGGTCTGGAGTTGGAGGTGGATGGTGGTGGTCAAGCTGGTGTTGGGTCCTGGGAAAGTCATAGTAAGGTCCTCCCAGTTGATATTGGGGTTGACATCTTGTAGCCAGGGTCATCCAAGGACAATAAGAGTTGATCCTTGAAGTGAGGTGACCAGGAGATTTACTGGAAACTGGAGGCTGTTTTTGAGGAGGAGAGTGTTAGAGTGGGAAATGGGTGATGGGTCTGGAGGCAGAGGCATTGCTGTTGAAGAGCTATAGTTCCAGGGGCTTCCCAAGGGGGCTATGGGTCAGCTGCAACCATTTGCTGACAAATATACCAGTGGCCCCACTATCTATGAGGGTGGGTAGTATATTGGGGAAGCCACCTAACCATGCATTGATGACAAATGATTGGGTGGACGTCAAGCAAAGTTATAAGGGTGTTGTCAGCAGGTCTACAGGGTGTTCTGAAGTACTGTTGTATGGAGCCAGGGAGACCCAGGATGAGGGAGGCAGTGGTATGGAGCTTTGTTGCAAAGAACCAGGCTTCCTGCTGCTGGCCATCAATAAATGTAATGGGCAGCTGCACAAAGTGAATGATAGCTCTGGAGGACATAGTGCTGCCATCAAAAAGTCAGAGGTGGATGGGGATGGGTAACCATTGGAGAAGGTAGGGTATTGACAAGGCAGGAACTCATCAACAAAGTTGTCAGTGGTGCCGTTGTCAATAAGGGTGTTGACTTGGCTGGGAGAGGCATTGAGGATGACACTAATGAGCAGGGCCTGGTGAGACTGCAAGGAAAGATAAGCTGTGGGGGTGTCTGGCAATAAAATCATTGTGCAGAGGTATGAAGCTAGGGTGGGGAAGATGTTGAGGTCTGGTTTGTGATTCAGTATGTCTTCCAGGCCTAAACCACTGGCTCATTTTCTGTAAACTGGTAGTTGCAGTCCTTGCCATTGATAGTCCAGACCATGCAGCCTATAGTGTGGCATTTGGGGCAGTCGTTAATGAAGTACCCTTGCTTGCTGCATAGGATGCACAAACCTTCCCTCCATCAGCATTCCTGCATATCATCAATCCAGAGCTGGTGGGAGTTCCTGACCTGGTTGGCTTGTAGAGATTCTTTGTTGCCAAAGGTGTTGGTGGAGTCAGAGGGGGAATCAGGATTGTCAGAGGGGTTTTCCAAGGATTCATCAATGTTGATGGCATTGAGCTAAGCAGAGGGGTGTGGGCCAGAGGGGCAGGGTGGTCTGGAGAATCCTTTGTTGGGGCAAGAAGCAGGGTTGACTGGTGAGGCAGCACCAGTGAGCTGTCCCATATGTGTCACCCTGGGTTGCTAGGAGGGGTTGCTTGTGGTGTTCCAACTGTTTCAGGGGGCTAAGGACTTGCTCTGGTCCTCCCAAGACCTTTGGTCAACTTGAGTAACCAGTGCCTTGTATTCGTCGTACATGGTCTGCTTGGGGGCAATGCAGAGAATGTCCTTGATACATTGGAGTAGGGCACAGCAGAAAGCAAACCAGAGGGTATTGTAGTTCCAACCTGTTTTGTAGGCTTCTTGCTTGAATTGAACAATAAAACTGGTGAAGCCTTCCTTCAAGCACATCCAGAAGTTGATGAGAGTTTCCTCTGCTTCTGCTATAGTATTGTAGATGCCAAACTTACCAGAGAACTCTTGGACAAAGGCCAGCCAGTTAGAGAGGACAGGGTTGGTGGAGTCATACCTTAACAGGGCCATGTAGTGGTCATAGGCAATACCTTGAAGGTATGACACTGTAAAAGCAACTAGGAGTTCTTGAGCTGGAAGGTAACCAGTTTTGCCTGGAACATGGTGAGACACTGTGTAAGGTAGATGCACCACTTGCAAGAGTTGCAGCCCATGAAGGGTTCCAGCTTCTGTATGTTGAGCTTCCCTTCACGTGCCAGCATGTCATAGATGTCATCCAGGGTGTTCTGGTTACGAGTGGGGCCAGCATTGTAATAGTAGTAGAAGTTATTGCTACCAGGCTGTTGAGGGAGAAAGCCACTCATAGCTGGGCTCCATCCACCAGGAGGTCTGCCATCCAGGAGCCCTCTGCCAGATGAGTGACTGTTGCCTCCTAGTGCAGATCCAAGGGCCCATCAGTGGTGCTTCTGGAGGAGGTGGCTCTCATAGCCCGTAACCGCCAGGTGATGGTCTAGGGGGGGCAGAGGTCCAGGGGGAAAAGAGGGGCATGATGGTCCTGAGTAGAAGGAAGGGCAAGTCTGACTGGGAGGAGGCCAAGGGGGTGCCAGGGCTCTAAGACAGGGTTTGCAGGGAGGGGGTCCATTACCATAGTTCCTCCTGAGGTCAAGATGGGAGGGCCTATTGTGAATGAAGTCAGATGCCAGGGGAGGCTGATAGTATGGGCAGCGAGTTGACCAAAGAGGCCTCCTTTTAGGTTTAGGGATTGGAGGGTCATGAAGGCAGCATTGAGTTCTTGCTGCTGATGTTGGGCCAGGGGTGGAGCTTGGTCCTGGGACTGATTTGGTTCTTCCCACTGTACATGGAAAGAGTTGGCAGGATTGACAGAGTCCTCAAAGTGTCACAGCATGGGGCTGGTATGAATTTTGTTGACTAGGGCCAGAAGTTTTGGCCCAGAGGGCAATGTCCATCCAAAGAGTATTAGTGATGTTGTCAGGAAGGTTGCCCTTCTAGTAGCTCTTGTGGAAGTTGAGGAGGCAGTCAGCCCATTGCTCCGGAGTGCCAGAGACATTGAGTTGTCCCAGACTGATAAAGAAGGTGCATATATGCTTGGAAAAGGTGATGGGAGTGATGCATAGCAAATGCAGGATGTTGTTGCGCTGCTGCTGCACATAGGCCTCGACCCATTGCTGGCATGCAAGAGGGGAAGGAGGGGTGTGTGCTAGTGGAGCCACAATGGGTCAAGGGTATTGGGGGAGGATGATGTTGGGAAGTTCTTGGGCTGGGGCTGGGTAGGCAGGGTAGGGTCCTGGAGTGAAGAATGCAGCACTAGCAGGGCCCCATGCACTGTGCGGGGTTTTGGGCAACCTGCCGGGCAGAGTCCAGGGGTATGTTCTTGAGTGGGCTGGCCTGGGGTCATAGCACCAGTCTGGAGGTAGGCCATGGCTCATCAAGGGCCTGTATGGCATAGTATTTGGGTTTGGGGCCCAGTGATGCAGGAGTAGGGTGGGGTAGTGTTTGATAGATAGATCAGAGTAAGGAGTGTGGAGGGAGTTGGTGACGTATGGGCCTCAGGGATGGGTTGGCCATAGATATTGTAGCCTGTGGGTGGGTAGGCATAGGTGTATGTAGCCATCAAATACAGGGTAAGGAAGAGTCTTGATATTATATCAGGTCTCACTGACAACAAAGGCTCAGCTACACTGGCAAGTCCTTACTAGGCAGGCTCAAGGGAAGGTACAAGTCCAGGGCTTGTCAGAAGCTCCGACGTGACTACAGGGGGTCCAGGTTAAAGTCTAGAAGCTCCAGGGCTACAAGGTAGAGATGACCAAAGGGATAAGAGTGCTTTGGGGCTAAGGAGCACAAGTTTGGAAGGGTTGGGATTAAGAAGACAAGATAAGGGGGAAAGGGGAAAATGAGTTTGATTGGAGACCAGATATGAGTATGAGAGATAATAGATATGAGTACAAAGTAGAGGGGAAACAGAAAGAGTAAAGAATCAGAAATGATACAAGATATGGAACTTGGAAACAGAGATGTAGGAAACGGGGCATGGAATAGAAGTACAAGGCACAGAATTGAAGTACAAGGTGTAGGGACAAGATACAAGAGGCAAGATGAGAGACATAGGAACTGGAGACTGAAATGCACAAAACTAGACAATAACTAAGGCAATATCAAGACTACCAACTTGTACTGTACACTACTCCACAACCTATATACCGTCCTCTGGCTAAGTTCCAGGATAGGGTTTCAGCCCTGGGGTGCTTGCAGCTCAGCAAGAACAAATTCTTTGCCACTTGACATGGTTGGAACTTTGGGATAGCCCAGCATTCTTCACATTCTAAGCTCTGGATTCACCCAAGCTCTCTCCTGTCTAATGTGCTTACTCACAGACTACTCTTCAAGAACATTGAGACTGTCATGACCCTGCCATCTCCGGACCCTCATACGCTGCTCCGACCCTGGCACACACCTCCCCCGCACCTCCCGCACACCTCTGGAGCCACCAACGACCCCACAACGTTGTATCGGCAACACCCGTGGCCATCTCCAGACAAACCCCTGAACATCACTGAACTCTGACATCTCGGCTGACACATCACCCCAAGGCTTCCCTGTCACCAGATACATCCAGACCCCCAGCATCCCAGCCATCACATAACATTCTGCAACATTCCTCCCATGAACCCTTGGCATGTCACTGGGCCACCTGCTTCTGTGGCGTCGACGGGTGCCACCACCATGCACCATGACCACTGACCACCCGACGCAAGACCGCTGTGATCCGCGCCAGCATGCCCCGACAACTGTCACGACCCCGGGGCTGAGAGCTTGCCCTGGGATCTAGCCGGAGGATAATCAGGTGCTATGGTCCTGGGACAAGACCTTGCCAGGGACTTAGTGGAAGGGTAGTACATAAACCATAGGATAGCATACGAGTGGGGTAGTCTTGATATTAACCATAGTTCTCTGTAGTTTCCATATTCTCTGTCTCTGTCTCAATCTCAATCTATTTTTGTGTCTCTCTCCTCTCTCTCTCTCTCATCTCATCTCTTGTCTCTTGTCTCCATGCCTCGTGTGACTCATATCTCTGTTCTGTATCTCTTCTCCATTTCTCTACCTACTGTTCCATATCTCTTTCTCTCTATTTCTACTTCCTGTTCCGTATCTCCTCTTGCCCCCCGGTTACTTGACCAACCCATCCCCCATCCATCCCATACCTATCCCTACCTACTCCCAAACCTACTTCCATCCCCCAATCAATACTACCCTCCTGTTCCCCGTTCCCCCCTCCATTAAGAACCTCCTACCCCCTGAACTTGTGCTCTCCTACCCAGAGCACTTTCAACCTCACGTGCATTGCTACTCATACTCCGGAGCGTCTGGACTTCACCCCGGACCACTTGTAGCTGTACTGGAGCTCCCGAGAAGCCCCGGACCTGTACTTGGCCTCCCAAGCTCGCCTAGTAAGGACTCACCAGTGTAGCTGAGCCCCCGACATCAGCAGGACCTGACAGAGACAGTCCAGTGTTCTCTTCTCCACTTCCCCATTTGAGCTCTGGGTGTTTTTCTCTTGGAGACTATTCTACAACCTTGAGTATTCTTTCCCTTTTTACTTGTTTATTATGTGCCCAAGAAAATATATGACCTGATAATTCAACAACATATTGGCTTTGTTCCAAATATACAAACTATTTACCTGGTGTGCTAATCTACTAGAGTATTTGTATGGCTGCCTCCTCTGTCCCAATTTGTCAGCTGAAACATGAGTGGTATTTGGCTGGGCTTCCCTGGCCAAATATCATGAATATGCCAATTAATCAATTGCAACTGTCCAAAGTCTCTAAGTCTTGATGGATCTCATACTTACATACAATGAATTTTAGAGTTGCAATATTACTAGACATTTTCCCTCAGTTAAATCAAATAAATGGCTCTCCCAAGAATGTGTTCATTGTTAGTCTTTGTACAATTTTCATTGCAACTTGCTTGACACTCATTGTG
Source organism: Termitomyces sp. MG145 (assembly GCA_003313055.1). NCBI lineage: Eukaryota > Fungi > Basidiomycota > Agaricomycetes > Agaricales > Lyophyllaceae > Termitomyces > Termitomyces sp. MG145. Next base: position 57,691 of record QGOB01004214.1, on the reverse strand, counting down.
TTTCCAAGCCTGATACATAATTTTTGGCAAATGCCCCATCAAACTTGACTTGAACAATGATAAGCTCTCTCTGCCTTCCTCACAAGTTCTGAGTTCACTCAAACTCATTCACTTTCTCTTGAGTTATGGGTTCACCCAAACTTGTTCACTTTCTTTGACTTATGGGTTCACCCAAACTTGTTCACATTCTCTTGAGTTATAGGTTCACCCAAAAGCAAGGTTAGAGCCGGGATTAAGTATTGAGTTTGGGCCACAAGGCCCTAATCAAGCTTGTGAGGTTGAGGCCAGGACTAAGCTTTGAATTTTAAACACAAGGCCCTAACCAAGCTTGCAAGGTTGGGGCTGGGACTAAGCATTGAGTTTTGAACACAAGGCCATAACTGAGCTTGTGAGCTTGGAGCTGGGATCAAGCATTAAGGTGACTGACAAGGCCCTGACTGAGCTTGCAAGGTTGGGGCCAGAATGCAGTCAAGGTTTGGAGGTGAGCCCCCAACAAGCACAGGCACATAACTTTGTTGAATACAGTACATGACACACCATAACAGGTTATGTAGTTTACCACAATGCACCTCTCGCCATGCCAACCTCTGACACAAATACCATTGACGAATTCAAGCTAACAGCATCTGGCACAATAATATGACCCATGAAATTAGACAGCATAACCGACACAGAACAACAGATCTAGATATCCTGAACAAGTGATGCAGAGAATGACATACATTGATCAGCACAGAAGGCCGGTGAAGAGCGAGTGAGGTGAGAATAATGGATATTGAGTATGTGATGTTGTTGATGTACAATATACATGTTCAGCGTCGAGCATGACTGTCTTCATTACGGTGTCGAATACCGCGTCAATCGCCATCCGTGCACAGTGGATCTAACAGATTCTTCGCCAGAATCGTTCGGGAACATGGGCTTCAGTAAGGATGATGAGTAAATTCCGAGATAAACTAGCAATGTACATAGCAAAACATACACGAAACGTGTGCGTCGAGATTTCTTCACATAGCCATCCCCGTCCCCGCGCCTTTTCGAAAAACTTCATATCGCGATGTGCAAGGTGGGGACGATGATGAGAATAGAACACAAGCACAGAAGCAGTGGGAGGAATAGAGTTCAAATTGGGATGATTTCTGCAAAGAGCTAGCTCGCACGTTGTCAAAAGGGCATCGTGCTGATCAGACTGTCAGTGTCGACCTCGAAGATTGAAATGTCCATATACCTGAGAGTGGTTGAAGATCAAATCGGATAGGATGATCATATCAAACACTGATTTTTCATCCGCAGTTGATATCGCTTCCAGCAGGGGATCAACAGCTCGCCCCCAAATGTAACCCTGAGGTAGATTAACGGTTTCCCTCTGTTATCAATTATCCAACGAGACGCACTTGAATAGAGACACGATCGCGCTCTGATGCCGTAAGATTGACTCCGACATTGTATACAATGTTGTCTATGAGATCATCCTCAGGATAGTCAGTGATGACCACCTATCAATGAAAACCATCAGCAACGAAAAGAGATGGCGTCATTTGTTGGCGGACCTTCCGCGCACCAGTTTTTGCAGCAAGGATGCTGGGCAAAGCACCACCCGCACCAAGTTCAAGGATATATTTATCCCTACAGAGCTCCTGGTATTCGTCCAAGTAAGCAGCGAATGCACGAGCCGCGTTCCACCTGTTTAAATGTTGTTGACGTCGCTGTTAAAAATCGATAAGACTTTACGCACAAGTAGTTTCCCCACAAAGGGTGAGCTCCAACAAGTCTTATTTGAATTTCCTCCCGTTCTTCAATCGATTTACGACGACCGGGTTCTCGAGTGTACACCGCGATAGTAGGTTCCGGCGTTGGGGGTCGAGGTGGTTCCTGAGTCGCCGTTGGGACATGTTTGAATTCAATATGTTGTGTGACTAACTGTAAACATAGTACCAAGAGAAAGATCTGCCTCGTCTTCAGACATGATGGGTTTGATCAAAAAATTTGCGATCACATCTCGATACTGCACTATCGATAACCAAATATGGGCCATCATGCATCAACAAACTACGGTCTTCCTATTTCCTGTCCATATCTGCTCACTTAGGGACGAAAAAAGCCACTTAGACACATAGATGCCTCGTAAGCGAAAGCAATCTTTTCGGTATAGGTGGGCTCAATTCAGTTCAAGTCTCCGTCTACACTGTCAAAGGCAGCTTGTCGATGTAGTCCTGGATAGCGCGCAATGTGGTCAACCTATCATAATGCAACATTCCGCATTTTCCATTACGGCACCTTGCACTCCAGCATGCGATAGCCTCCCGCCAATCTTCCATGTCCAGACTCAACAGAGTGTCACCTAGTGGTCGATGATCCATTTCGAGAAAGATCCTTGCTTTGAACTCTCGCCAACAGTGATTGTTCACCTTCTCTCCACATCCAGGGCAGTATCGATCTGGGTTATTCCCCGCATTGAACTCCTCTCCGGTATCGAGAAATCCCATAAGTAGATCCCTTCGACGGCGATGGAAACTCAAGATAGCCATCAAATGCTTGGCAGGAAGGCGCTCGAGCTGCTCCGCATGCTCTTCATCATAAATGGATAGCTTTAATGTATAGGTGGACGCAAGCTTGGCTTCATGTTCCCAGCCAAACCGAGTCGCCATCGCGTATAATTGAAGAGGCTCGGCAAGAAACCTAGGCGCCGTCACCGCGGCTCGGATGAGACACATTGGACCTTTTGCATCCCACTTCTCCGCGAGCGACATCACTGCGTCTAACTGGTCGAATGACTCCCACATTGGCGTCTCCAGCCCACTGATGAGACGAAGTAGTCTTTCCAAGACGACGTCCTTTTCATCCACTGTGATTGGGTCCGCAATTTGTCCTCGACCGCTTGTTGGTTGCCCCAATGGTGGTGGAGGGGGTAGGATAGCACGAAAGTATCCTGTGGTACTTCGCAGCACAAATGACGGAATACGGTAGAATGTGCCTTCGGCGGAGCAGAGTACGACGTTGGCCTCTTTGGAATCAAAAGAAGAGTGAACCCTTTGGGTGGGGATACCAGTATTGTCGTGAGCATGGGCCATAGTGGGTGAAAGTGAATTTGAAACACGCGACAAAACTAGAACGGTGTTGCGGTACAGTATGTAGTACGATGCTGTGCAATTAAGGTGCACCTCGAGCCTCAATAAATAAGATTAATTATACCGAATCTTCAATTTACAAAGAACCCACCAAGTTCGTTGACCGCTGCAAGTGCTTCTGTCTCATACCTCGTGGGTCACCGATCAGTTGATCGACTCGGAGCTTTGTCAGGGGGCTTCCAGAATGTTACTAAAATGAGCATGCAATCGCGCCAGAAATCTACATCGCCCTTATCACGGTTATGGGAGGGTGGAGGGGGATGTGAATGTACTTGTGGCATTAGACGCCGCAGCAACGGCACATCAGCGTTTGGCGAGGTTATGGAATCTGGACGGCAGCATCGTCACTCCAAGGGGTTGCCTGCTCTAAGTTACCATCGTACTGATGGCTAGACCGATGCCATGACCTAGGCCCCTGAAAATGAAAGATTAATTTTCAGTCTCACACAAAAGCAAAAATGATTCGCGTCGTTTATATGGCGATTGTTTGTTCGTACTCTGGTTATCTATCCTTATAAGCCTTAGCCAAACTTGTGGCTGGCCTGACCAGCCTTCGATGTGGATTCGGTTGTGTAACAGCCGTGGTTCTTCGGGTGGAATCCTTCGAACATCCCTGATGAGAGGAAAGAATTATCAATTTCAACGGTAATTTCCACGAGCTGGACAGGGCAGTCTGTTCACACGAGGTGGCTGACTAAGACTTCAAGGTCTTCCTCAGCACGCCTTTCTTCGCCTGCCCTGACATTCATTGCTCTCTGTCGTGCCGTAATTTATGATAAGCATGGCTCTAAATTGATGAGCACAACTCCACAAGACTAGAAATAATAAGCCAATTTACTTGAGTGAACTGCGATGATAAATGGTCGGGCTCACGGAACAAGCACTGACTTTGGTGCCATCTGCGAGTCCGTGGCTTTCCTCGATTCGAACCTTGACAACCGTAAGGATTAAGTCACTCCAGGCATCAGCATCTAGATATTTACATTTTGGGGTCATGAGCTTGATGATATCTAACTTAATGGAAGAGCAGAAAATTCCAGTACATATTCTAGTAGGACCTCACCTGGGCATCGCATGTGGTCGTCGCATGGATCGTATCTGATCAGTGTTGGATTAAGAACTAAATCTTAAATACAGAGAGGTCTTCCATAAATAAGACTGAATTCTAAATCAGGGGTTTCAACCCAAAATTTTTGCGTTTTGATGGTATTACTAAAGGACTGGTCTTAAATTAATCATTTCGATCCTGATAGGCAGGTTCAAGGTTTCGCTATTTCATCTCTATGCCGATTTGTCCGACCATTCATTGCTGTTTTAAGCTCGCCTAGGGCCACTCTACCTTAACCGAAGCGTAATGTTTGCGAAGAGATGATCAACGTTGGGACAAATATCGAGATTCTTTGCCTGTCGATTTCGAACGGAAACCGAAAACAAGGAAAGCTTGTGGGCCGTACATTCTTCGAACTCCTATCCTTACAAGTCAGCGGAATTATACCGATGAAACTCCTACACTGAACCGTCATGTCACCCAAAACTGATTTTCGAACGAATCAGAATTGTCTGATAGAGGAAACCCAAGTAAATCTAGTCAATGGTAACGTTTGGCGACTGAACGGTGTATACAATAGTGAAAGAGACAGGTGCTCAGACGTCAATCTTCGATTGTATTGGGCAACACGTCGATGCAGTTTCTGATCTGCTTCAATGTCGCAATCCGGTCGTAGTTCAACCCTCCGCACTCTTCTTTCGTGCACTTTGCCTCCCAGCAGGCTTTTGCTTCTGGCCAATCCGCTGAATGGCCAACGGTAACACCTAGCGTGTCTCCTGATGGTCGCCTATCAATTTCTGCGAACATGGCATTTTTAAACTCTCTCCAAGTGTGGTTATCCAGTTGTGTTATACCACAGCGGGTGCAGTGATACGGCGAACTAGCAATATCTCAGACTCAAGTGAGGAGATGGTCTCAAAATGCGTACCTGTTTCCTGCTGCAAATCGCTCGGGGCTATCCAAAAGCCTCTTAAACATGTCGCGGCGCTTTCGATGAAGATTCAGAAGCGATAAAAGATCTTTTGATGACAACTTCGCCAGCGTCGGGGCGTGTATGGGGTCGTACAGGTTCAATTTGAGTGTCTGTGTAGCCGCGAGCTTGGCCTCCTCCTTCCAATCGAAATGTTTGGCAAGGACGTATAGCCGTAATGGATCAGGAGTGAGGAGCTTTGGACAGGTCAAGGCGATGCGAATGCTAGCAATGGGTCCAGGTGTGTCCCATTTCTCTGCTGCTGTGAGTACACGATCCACGTCGTCGAAGGACTCCCATGATGGAATCGGGATGCTACATATAAGTCCAAGGAGTCGTTCAAGCACGAAATCCGATTCGTATATAGGAATCTCTTCCGGCTCGCCATCTCCGCCTGTTGGGCTGGATTGATTCCGACACTGAGCCTCGGTCTTGCACCTCGGTGGTTGTGGCAAACTGAACATTGTGTTGAAGAGCCCTGATGTGGTACGTAGAGTGTATGAATGGATACGGTATAGCGTGCCCTCAGTAGATCTGAGGACCACGTCCGCGTCAGGGAATGAGAACTCGGGGTGGAAGCTCTTCGAGGGTTTCACGCTTCGTGTGAAAGCGCTGTTGACGTTGGCATAGAACGGTGCAGTCATAGTGGGGGATTTCGGGTAGGTTGTTCTTACCTAGATCTCACATGAACGTCTCATAAATGCATGTTGGTGGATCCAAGGCTGTTAGGCGAGATCCTAGCACGTGAGACGGATTTACTACCGACCTCTGGTCGAGATCGAGGGTTGCATCTTTTGCCGTTGAGTAATTTGGAGATGTTCCATAATGGGACAACGTTCAGGTCAACATTGATGACGTCGGGACATTTCCATGTCTCCCATTCTTGATAACGGCAACGAGTAATTTCTTGATATGCCAGGAGGAGTTAGAAGAAACCCAGAATCCTCGCGAAGTCTTGGAAAAGTTGATACAGCGCCAGGAAGCGTTACGAAAAGGAAGCTAGGTTCGCCACTGTTGCCGTACTCATGTATTTGAGCTTGTAAAAGCTTCGAGCACAGCTCACGTTTGGCATATCATTGATCTTTTTGGATTCAGTGATGCCGGCTTCCGTCAAGGCAATGTCATAATAGATATCTCTTCCGAGGAGTCGCCACAACATGTGTTTCACGATTGCAAGGAATCTGACGTTTCCTGTGCAACTAAATTTTCAACCTTACGGTGGTCGCTGGTGCTGAGTGAAGTCCATCCATAAATACCGCATGACTCGCTCTATTTGAACAGCATCTTTCATTTCTAAGGGGGCGGATGCGATCAAAGGAAAGGAATTCTATAATCACCGTATGTGCTTCGACAAAAGCAAAATGCTTAGGTAACGAATGGAACACGATAATCATAATGGACTCTCTTCTCTGGGCTTCAATGTCAGAGAACAAAGAGTAATGATGAATTAAAATGAAAGTGACCACAGTAGGGCAGGCTTCAATGTCAACTGAATTCAGCTCCTTCGGCGCCCGGTCATCGTATGACGTCGGGTAGGAGAGGGCTCAGGTGAAACCAGTGTACACATACTAGGATGAGGCCGCGGTGGCATACGAGAGGGCGGGAGTATCATGTACAGAACAGAACAGAAGCTACAGCCTGGCGCGATCAAATAAACGATAGATCGCCAGAAGGGGTCTGTCTCAAAACAGTGCAGATGAGTAGTTCTGGAATGCAACCATGTATACTACACATCCAGAGGTCGAGTCGAAAGCCGTGGACCCGGAACGCCGAAGGTAGGAACTTTACGCGCGATAAGGTATTCGATCTCCCACAGGATGGAAACTTAAGTAGTGAACTTTCATTCTGCTGCTGCACATGACAGGCATGCGGAGATATTTTGACAGTTTTGTCAGATCAAGTTAGAGTTTGTGCCACGACGGTGGGTCGTTGTCTTCGGCCAATAGCCTCTCGTTCAGGCACAACAAAGCAAGACCTTTTCCTGAGCATACACTTTGAGAATTATCAATTGTGAAGGAATCAATAGGGCTGTGTTGGGTGAGTATGTTTGTAAATTATTGACGTTGTACATGATGGTAATGATCAGACTAGCATCTCCTAAGCCTATGTGTATATCGATAAATAGGCGAAATCAAAATAGACGCTGGCAAAAGCCGATGGATTGTTGTTTACATAGTCTAGAACAGGATGTCAGTTGTCGTGTAGATCGGGATTTGTCAGGTCACTGACCGACACAGGTAGAAGGGCATCTATAGACATTTCCAGCCTAGTCTCCACCTGGTATTCGAAAGATCAGCATCCATGTCACGACTAGCGAAGCAGATACCCTCACAGAACGTCAGGTTAATGATGATGTTATTTGGGTCGAAGTGGGATGCAATGTCACAGCTCGTGTTTGGGAAATACGCAGTGGGAGTCCCCTATACATACATATCCATGTAGCACGGATAATGATCTCTAAATTTCAGTTCACGTACCCACTTACTAGTATCGACTGACGAAGCACCGTTCTCGACGTCACTGGGAACGTTAGAGTTGTTCCGCGACCAAAACCATACTTTTATATATGTAGTAGTTCTTTCAACGGCATACCTACCACAAATAAACTCTCCGCAGTCAAGTTGTACTCAATAACGAAGCACATCCCAAGCACCCCCATTCTTATCGAAAGTGGGGCCATAGCTGTAAGCAGTAGGTGCTTCAACACCGCATCCCGCGTTGTTGACCGCGGTGTTGCAATCGAGTAGGAGAGAAGTTCTATGAATGAGAAAGAAGCCATGAATGAGAAAGATGAATGATCCATCAATTCAAAAATTAACCCCGTTTGGTCACGCGAACCAGGCATAGTGCAACCTTTTTTAGTGGTAAGCATTAGAAGAAATATGTATATTGAAGGTCCCGGCGATCCGTACCCGGGCTCGTATGAAGCGTAATGGTGTTAGGCCCTTGATCATTAACCCCTTCTACGATGTCAATTTCACCCTGAGGTGAAAGGTGAGAATTGGAGTACAAGTTCGAGAAGTACACCAAATTGCTTACGCCATTAGGCCAGTTGGCCTCGTCAGTCTCCCACATTGCAGGCCATGTACTGGAATTATCAAATAAATCGTTATAAATGATGGTACACGTACCCACAACCTTGAGGCATATGCCGTACATTGAAGCTGATCAGCCAGACATTAGCTGCAGAGATTATAGCTAACGTAACTCGTAAGAACCCACATAGTAACATGTGTCGTGTATACTTGATTTGATCTGATGCGGACAGAATCCCTCCCAGGACCGCTGGCATTAAGTACAGTCGTGTGATCAGCCCTGAGAATAAAAGTGTCCGACGATGCAAATGTGAGGTTTTGGCTGGCAGCTGTTGCTGAATCGACATAGTCTCTAAACCAATAGGGTAGATTAGGATTTACAAATCCAAGAAAGAATGTCACACACTCGACCGTGCGTTGGGTCTGCGATTGCTTCGAAATTTAAACTACTCAAGAAGCCTGAGCCAACGATAGAGTGATCCAAAGAATAAGTAGCACAGAGCGCGGTGCCAACGAAAAAAAAAAGCTCCAGCAGCCAATCTCATGTCGATAATATGTCTTTGATGGCATATCCAGAACGCCAGAGGAGCCATTTTATAGTTGATGTTGGGTGGACGTCACATTGTCCATCCCCAAGGTTTCAACTCTCTCGACCACATTGCACACTGCCCAGATGATCAGCAGGAACCGACAGGCAGATAAACCTGGTACGCACCATAGTTGCATTCTCGAACACATGAATGCAGCAATTGTCGAGGGAAAATTTTATTGGATCACGAGATAGGTTGGTATTCACATTGGTGTGCAGAGATCAGAAATCTAACATAATAATATCAGCGCATTTGAGAACAAAAACAACATGATGAACCTACTTATTTTACACAGATAATGGAGTCTGATATAAGGATGAAAGACCCACAGCGTGAAGCATAGTTGAAGTATGCTTATATTCAAAATCATCATGAGAACATCAGTTGATCATCTGTGCCAGGAATAAATGCTGAGGAGTAGTTTAACAGTATCCGAGAACAATCTCGGCAGGAGATCAAAGAAAGCTGGATCAATTGGATATTCTCACCCTGATTGAAAGTCACAAGGTTGTGTTGAGCACGGATGCGTTTTCCAGTCATTCTAACAAGGTCCAGGCCTTGGTGCAATTTACAAAGAGCACCGAACTGTACTTCCCACGACACGAGAATTGAATAGGAACAGCCCAACGGAAACCTCTGGTATGTTCATAGGAAGTTTTTTTTTTTTTCATGCGGGACACAACGAGCCGACGGGGTCAGAAAGCAAACAGTGGCATATGTACGGCCGGCCTCCATAGGAATTCCTTGGCGCGAAGGGAGCGCATGGCTCGTCCCTGAGTAGGAAAAAGCGGGAAAATATGAAGAGCAAAGGAGGATAGAGCCGGCGGAAACACAGATAGGTGTTGTCGTAGGCCTCTGTAAACCATCAGATCCTTCCATGATGTTCTTCCCTGATCAGAATATGCCGGCAGAATATCATACACTGGCAAGAACATTATGGTGCTTACAGCTTCTTCAGCTTCTTTTTACGTGAAGCGCTAGCCTATGAGATCAGCACCGGGAAGAGCCGACGGAAGACAACGCAACGTAAGGATTTGAGTTCTCGCTGGCAATTTAGAATCGGTCGGCTTATCCCAGGAAGACGCGATCTCCCATGCGGAGGCAGGAAAAAGTCGGCAGATTGGACAAGTGCATGCCGTAGGCTTGCAGCCCATCCTTAATACGCCAAGTCTACATCTGAGAGGTGGAAGACATGTTCAAAAAGGAAGGGCTCAAACTTGCGGAAACCAGAAGACATGAGAGCTCGGATTCGCACGTTGTACTCGAGGATGTTTGTCCTTGAACAGTTCTGGGCAGGAAAAGCCGGCAGATTGGACAAGTGCATGCTTGCCGTTGGTGTGTTAGCCACAATCCACGTATCTTGGAGATATTTTCTTTTAAGTAGCGTCTATAAGAGATATCGTCGTGAAGGGCAGGGAAGAGCAAGGAAGAGGCAGGGGAGAGGATGAACATGACTCATATTGCATTGCAAGCTCAAGCTCAAGCTCGGTCCAAAAGCCGGAGCTTCGGCCCAGCTTACACCGGCCACGGCATGGGAGCCGAGCTTTGCAAGAGATCCCTGTCAAAACCTCGTTGGAGGCACCAGTAGTCCCGTTCTAACTGGCAGTTAGACTCAGTGGCGTGGGGCATGAATAGGCATGTCTTTGCAGGTAGAGAAGACAAAAGTACTATGTGACACGTTGACATGGCTGCAACAAGAATCTTCCCATGCCAACACATGCAAGAGTGCACTCTCACCTCCTGACACCCTCCCTTGAACAAAGCAGCAAAAGTATGGGGGTAAAATGAAATGGTGAAAGAAAAAGGATGAAAGGAAAAATGGAAAATGGAAAATAAAAAAAAATCCACCCAGAGAAAATGTGTATGCCCTTGTGAATGTAATCAGAGGCTACAACATGATGACCTCCCTCCCTGAACAAGCAATACAAGTACTTCATGACCAGCAGTCCTTGTTGGGAAACATTCCACTAAGCCACACAGCTTAGTGGAATGTTTCCCAACATAAAGTAAACCTGACCAACCCAGAAAGGCAGTGGATCAACCCCCATCAGTGGCAATATCCTGGTATGATGCCATTGAGCCTGAATTTGACATGGGTTGGGAAAAACATCATGAGCACACACTTACCAATCCTGATGTATCCAGGACAGAGGGGGGTATTCACCAACTGGATGGGTCAGGTTTACCTTATGTTGGGAAACATTCCATCAAGCTGCATGGCTTAGTGGAATGTTTCCCAACAGTCCTTAGCCCTCTCTGAATCCAAAGTCCCTCTCTGTCCTGAGGCACAGCATAGATGTGTGTACAGTGACAATGTGATGATGATCTTGAAGAGATCAAGCAGCTGACACTGCAAGAATTGGGAGTGTAGACATAAACAGATATTTAGTCCTCAGTCACTCTGGTATGTGGTAGTATGACTGTATATTACCTGTAGACATAGACAGATATTTAGTCTACAGGATGAACATAAGTATTGTGTTGATAAGTAAAGTAAATAGAAGAAGCCTACCCTCAATCACTCTGGTATGTGGTATTGTGTATCTAGATTAGGAAAATAAGAAAATAAGGTTTGAAGGTAAAGCCTAGCAAATACCAATCAAGTGAGCCACCAGGGCACCACATAAAATAAAAATAAAAATATGAGAGAAGTAACCGTATCCAGGAATGATCACATAAGATGCTATTATGACCTATTGTGAACTGGTCAAGTGAGTCTTATATTCAACACTCCCCCTGACTTGTGTGACCAGTTGATGGCCTAAGGCCTATGAGGCCCACCAGGTAATCGTGTTCCAATCTTGCTAAGGGTTTGGTGCAGATGTCAGCCAGGCTTTCCAAAGATGGTATGTGGGATACTTCTAGGTTGCCTTCTTGTATATGTTTGCGAATATAATGGTGGCGGATGTCAATATGCTTTGCCCAAGCATGGCCTTTGGTTGATAGGGCGAGAGCAATTGAGGAAGTATTGTCCACCTTCAGTGTAGCAGGTTGCAACTGCTCCAAACCAATTTCTGCCATAAAATTGTGCATCCAGAGGGATTGTTGGGAGCCATGCATCATTGATATGTATTTGGCTTCTGTGGTTGACAAAGATACAGTCTGCTGATGCTTGGAACTCCAGGAGACTGGCCCTCCGGCAATCATGAAGGACATATCCAGACGTCGAGCATCTAGTATCAAGATCTCCACCATAGTCGGAGTCTACGTACCTTGTTGGTTTGGTAGACCCTCCCAGCTCCTTTAAATAGACAATTCTGTAGTCTAAAGTCCCTTTGACGTATGCCAGTACATGCAGCAGGGCCTTCCAATGAGCAAGGCCTGGGTTTGACTGGAATCTGGCAAGTAGATTTACTCCAAATGATAGGTCTGGTCTGGTGGCCGCTTGAGCCCACATCAGAGCTCCGAGTAGTTGGCTATATGGTTTGTCCACCATGAATGCTTGGTCTATGTCAGTTTTGGGTGACATCTTGATGGTGAGCATTATTCCTGATAGTAAAGGGGTATAACACAGGTTGCATTCTGTCATTTTGAAATGCTCGAGTACTCAGGTAAGATAAGCTTTCTGGGACAATGTGATTGATTTTGTGATGGGATCGTGGTGAATGGCCATTTCCAGGATGAAGGAGGGGTCTCCTAGGTCTTTAACCTCGTAGGCTTGTGCTAATTCCCTCTTTGCTAGGGTTGCTTCAGCTTTCATAGTGGACAATCCAAAAGTGTCATTGTTGAAGGTATTGGTTATGGTGGTTTTGGAGCCTACCTGCTGGGATTGTATGCATGGGTCTGCATGAGATCTGGTATATCCTAAGTCTGCGTATGTGCTGTCTAGAGTCCAGTACCAGTCAAAACTGCCTTGCATCAGCCCATAAATGGTTTTCCGGAGTCTTGTCAACTTCTCCTCCCTTCCTGGAAAACCAGGGGGCAGGCGCATGTAAACTTCATGCTCTGGTATACTGTTTAAGTAGGCCGACACAAAATCAACTTGCCAAATCTCGAATGATTCTTGTGCGGCAATTGCAGCTGACATCCTAAGCAATTTGAGGCAAACCATGATGGCAAGTTTTGTCAAAGTCCTCTCCTGCAACCTGTGAGTACTCCTTTGCCACTAAACAAGCCTTCCTCCAAACTACATCATCATCCACATTGAATTTATTTGCATATACCCACCAACACCCAACTATGTTCTTGTTCTTCGGCACTTCCTTCTCATCAACCAACTCAAACACCCCTCTGTCTTCCATTGTCTTAAGTTCCTCATCCATTGTGGGCTTCCACAGGTGGGGCTGTTTCATGGCTTCTGTATATGTTTTGGGTGTCTTGGTGATGTCATTGTTGTTTGGGGCTAGGGTCAACAAGTATCTGAATGGGCTCTCAGCTGCTAGTGCCATTGGTATGTCTCCTCCTGCTGCCCAGTCTGCTCCCTCCTCACATGCATCTTTTTCCCTCTGTAGAGTCTCCCTGGCTGCAATCAATGCTGGAGTTGGTCGTGTCAATCTTGATGATCTATGCAGGAGTGGTTGAGATTCAGGGGTATAGTTTGATTCCACTGGGGTAAGCACCTGGGCTTGATCAGGGACGGTCTCAGGGACAGTTGCATGGAGTGGCCCACTATCTGGTCTAATCCTTGGCACCACCAGTTGGCATGTCAGCAGTACACTCAGAGCAGTCGACATTGGAATAGTATGTGGGGTTGAAAGAACTGGGTTGTCTTCACTTTCTCCCAGGACAGTGAGCGGGCAGTGACTGGTACCCTCCTCGAATATCACATCGCATGATGTTATGATGGATCTCAAGGTTTGATCATAGAGTCTGTACCTGCTGTTTGTGTATCCCACTAGGCATACCCTTACTGACCTGGGTTCTAGTTTCAACTTGATCAGCTCTTCTGGAACCTTGGCCCAACCTAAGCATCCCCAGGGGAGTAAATGATCCATGCATTGTCGATGACTCATCCAGGTTTCTTTGGGTATGGCATTTGGATGATGTGAAGTGGGGAGTAGGTTTTGAGTATACACCTGGGCAGATGCTGCCTTGGCCCACAAGTCTTTTGGTAACCCACTTTCAGCAAGTACACAGTGTATGCCTTCCATAATGGTTCGGTTAGCACGTTCCGCCACACCATTTTGCACATGTGCATAGGGAGTTGTTATATGTAGGACTATTCTATGAGTTCCAAAATAGGTGCTCCAAGATTCATTTTCCCACTCTTGTCCTACATTGACCCTGACATCTCTCAGCTTTCTGCCTGTCTGGCGCTTCTGACTCAGCATGGTATATAGTGAAGGCTGTGAGCATGGTTGCGGCATCTTTCCTACTCAGGAAATACACTGTGGTGTGCAACAATCCGCCATCCACTGCCACCATCATATAAATTGCTCCACCTAAGGAAGCCACACTTGAGGGTCTCCATAAGTCAATGTGAATGCAATCATTTGGTGCCCCTTCAGGGAGTACTTTGGCATTGTAGGGTCTAGCGCTATGCTTGCCAAAAACACAATCTTTGCAGATTCCTGGTACTGTCAGATCATTCTTTATCTCCAGTCCATCAACCAGATTCTTAGCTAGGGTGGTTTTGATGGTTTTTATGCTAGCATGTCCAAATCTCCAGTGCCACACTTCCAAGCTAACTGGTTTCTGGAGGGATTTGGCAGTCATAGCTATATGGGGTTCCACACTTCCTAGAGTGCTCAGCAAATACATTCCACCTTTGCCAGTACCATGTAGAACTTCCCTCCTATTTGGGTCTTGAAAGGGAACAGTACCACCACCAAATACTATATTAAATCTGGCTTTATCAAACCAATTAATTGAGATGAGATTTGATGTGAGATCAGGAGCATAAAGAGCATTTTTGAATACCAGTTCTAATGATCATTGGGCTGTTCTGCATACTTGTTTCACTTGTTCCTTGACCTACTACCTGGAACATAGCGCCCTTAGGAGCTGCATGTCCTTCAATAGGGGTGGGCAGCTCTTTGTAGTCAGTGAATTCCTCCCTGTCTATGAAGAAATGGTCTGTTGCCCCTGAATCTGCATATGTGGGAGTGATTTTTGCTTTAGAGATGTGGGCTCCAGTCCATTTTACCATGTCCAGGTTGCCTGAGTCTTCAGTCAGTACCTGAAGTGTGGCTGACAGGGCATAAGTGATGTGTGGTTCAGTGGTTGTCGGTTGATCTGTGGTCACCGCAAGGGTGTTGGTGAGTTTGGCCTTATTTTGGAAGTTCAAACAGAAACTGTCCCTCCTTTCCTCCTCCTTTCCAGTAGCAGTTTGTGATTATGTGACCCATGCATTTGCAGTTTGGATTGACACATACCAATTTTGGCTTAGATTGTGCCTGCAGAGCTATTGCTGATGATCTGGCCTTTTGTTTTTGGGAGACAAGCTGGTCCCAGTGGGTTGTGAGTGCAGCAATGACATCTTTGCTTTCTGTTGACGCATACACTCCTGCTACTACTGCATTCCAAGACTCAGGGAGGGAAGAGATAAGGATGGTCTGGAATGTTGTATCACTTATGTTCACTCCTCTTTTGGTTGCCGCTTTCCATTTTTCTCTGAGGTCTTCTACATGTTTTAGGAAGTTCATCCCATCCACAAATTCAGTGGCTCGTAGTTGCTTCTCTGCGTTCATGGCTGCTATCTCAGAGAAAACCCCATAGTTTTCTTTGAGCATCGTCCACGCCTCCATGGCCAATACGTCCATGCTGATTCTCAGACCCACTGGGTTTTTTGTGTTGTATATGATTAGACCCAAAGTCCAGGCATCCCTCTCCTCCCATTCCTCTAGAGATGGGTTCAAAGATGGCCACTCAGTGAGTTTTAGTTCTGCCTCCTGTTTTGTTCTGTCCAGCTTCTTTATCGTACCTTCAAGGTAACTGCAAGCTCCTTGTGCTCTCACTGCAATCAAGATCCGGTTTTTAAATGTGGCGTAATTTGTGCCATCAAAGTGAGCATCCTCTGGAAAATTTTGAGGTTTAGCTGAGTGAGTGGTTGTCATTTTAATGAGAGTGAGTGTATTGTGGAGTATGTATTTGTGTGTTGTGTGGTGGGTTGACTTTTATTTTTTGGAGTGAGGGCTCAACAATAGATGGAAAGTGCAAACAGAGCCTATAACCTGTAGATGTAAACAGATATTTAGTCCTCAGTTACTCCGGTATGTGGTAGTAGGACTGTATATTACCTGTAGACATAAACAGATATTTAGTCTACAGGACGAATGTAAGTATTGTGGTTGATAAGTAAAGTAAATAGAAGAAGCTTACCCTCAGTCACTCTGGTATGTGGTATTGTGTATCTAGATTAGGAAAACAAGAAAATAAGGTTTGAAGGTAAAGCCTAGCAAATACCAATCAAGTGAGCCACCAGGGCACCACATAAAATAAAAATAAAAATATGAGAGAAGTAACCGTATCCAGGAATGATCACATAAGATGCTATTATGACCTATTGTGAACTGGTCAAGTGAGTCTTATATTCAACAGGGAGATTTTTCAGGAAGAAAAACCCATTGGAAAGATGTCAAATAATTTCTAATTATTTTTTCTCATGTATTACATAAAATTTATTTTGAGAAACAAAAAATAAAAAGTTGAACAATATCAATGCTTTTGCTTGAGGAAAACAATTTCTTTTTCTTTTGATTTTTTCTAAGATACAGATAGAAAAAATGAATAATGTTTCCAGTCTTTTTCTAGAGAAAAACATAATGTTTATCTTAATGTGTTCCTTTGTAAACACTTATCTATTTCTTTCAAGTAGTTCTCAGGAAGAAAGACATAATTAGAAAATTATTTATTTATTTATTTAGAAAAACTAATTAGAAACACTGATCATGCCAATGAGTGTGTTGCTCATTGGACAATAAGCAATGCACTCATCCTCACTCTCATCACATTCAAGATAAATATATATCAAATTCAAAGGTTTTTCCTACTTATTCATTTATCTTGAATGCAATGAGAGTGAGGATGAGCACGTTGCTTATTGTCCAATGAGCAACATGCATGAGCAACATGCTCATTGGCACAATCAGTGTTCCCAATTCCTGCAATGTGATAAGGGTTGGTGAAGGTGAAATTATGGCAAGGAGCATCTGGCCAAAGTTTGGAATGAGCTAGTGTTGGTTCCAAAAGAAATGAGGAGATCCCAAGATGGATTAATTTGTGTACAAGTTGAAAGGATGGAAATGATGCCATGATGATGTCCAAAAACAATGGACCATGGATGAGAGCAAAGATCTGTGATAGAGTGAGTGCTATGGAGAGTTCAATGCTGGGAAATGTCCCACAAAGCTGACCAGTAGAAGAGTGAGTGCTATGGAGAAATGCAACACTGGGAAATATTCCACAAGTGCTGACTAGAAGAATTGATGACAAAACATCAAACAAATTTTAGTAATGCAGATTCAGACTGTGTTGTTTTGTTGTAGCTGACAATACAGCAATGACCCACAAATGTCAAAACCTCATTGGAGGTGCCAGTAGTCCCATTCTAACTGGCAGTTAGACTCAGTAGTGTGAGGCATGAATAGGCATGTCTTCATAGGTAGAGAAGACAAAAGTACTACATGACATGTCAACATGGCTGCAACAAGAATCTTCCCATGCCAACACTGCAAGGGCACACCCTCAACTCCTGACAATCCCAAACTTGCCCCAGTTTGGCTCAGGCCCAAGCCCAGGACCTCCAATGATACATGAGAATGCCTGATCTTCTTGAGCTGTTGAGCAACTAAATTTTTCTGGACTTTTTTTGGCAAAAAAGTTCTTACTTTTGTTCAGATGAAATTCTGGTCTTGCCAAACAACGATATTAATATTTGACAAATGGTCAGCGGCATAAGTTACAGTGCCCCGATGTACATTGTATGTGAAATAATTGGCTTTAGTTCATGCTCGCAACGGCACTTGACCCAATGTGCTCGTTGGAACCGTAAAAGCTTAATGAGTTTCGAGAGATTCTGAGTTCAGTTTCTTCTAAAGACCCCAGGAGGCATCTCTCGTTAGGGCCAGATCGACTCCCTCTATTCGTTGCCGAATTCTTACTTGCACCGCGATGGACGCAGGTATCGTGCGAAGATCATGAGGGGCCTCTTCGAGTATGTATAATAGATAATAGTTGGATAATAAAGCAAGGTTTGACCCTCTTGAGATTGTCACTGTCGGACTCTTCGACGAGTGTATCTACGACCGTCCAGTTCGACAATGAATACTGACTGATGGTGGATTCCATTATTTCGCATCACAGAAGGCTCTCCGTTTGTGGTGAGTTTTAAGCTTTAGTGTTGCCTCTCTCTCATCGAGTTGTTGCACAGAAGAGAGAACGGATCATGAGATTTTTCCAGTGAATGTTCAATTGAAAATCGTAGAACCCAATTTATAAATGTAGTAAGTTGAACACCTCAGAAAAAAAGAAATTGGCTGGTTAGTTTTACTGTACCTGACATTATGTAGTAAGTTGAACTAATGAACGGTATTAGGAAAATCATCAAACGAAGATAGGTAACATGACGGAGACTCGTCCTCAGTACAAAAATAGTTGACTCAGGGTACCTGCGATCTCGAAGCCTTGTCGTATCAGTATGTTAAGAAGACCTTTCGCTCATGACAAATGACAATGGGAGCGTGACGTTGCCAAGCCAGATCTATTTTTGTCTCCGCCGGAAGCCGGAACATGATGGTGACCCCACATTCACACACTCGTGGTACGAGTTAGCCATGACTAACGAGCTTCAGTCGCGCAGCGATTACTGGTACGATGATGGATCAATCGTTCTTGTCGTGGAAGACACGGCATTCCGTGTTCACAAGTCAATTCTGAGCCAGCATTCGGATATCTTTGCTGATCTGTTCACAATTCCCGAACCAGCTCAGAGAGAATCGGACTTCATGGAAGGCTGCTCTGTAGTTCATCTCCAGGATAACCTGCAGGATTTCACGCAAGTCATGAAGGCAATTTATGAACCGTTGTAAGTGGTTGACCTTGAATGTTTCTCGTTCCCGTTGAAATCTCCACCTTAGTTACTTTGACGAACTACCTCAAAATGCTGACTTACGCAAACTTCTCGGATTCATATCCGGCATTCTCAGAATAAGCACAAAGTACAATCTCGCAAGAATTCGCCAGAAGTGTATAGACATCCTACGAGATAAGTTCCCAACCACACTTTACGGTTGTGACGAATTGGTATCCTCGGGATACCAGTACAACGCAACGACTGTTGTCAGCGCGATCCCACTTGCGCGCTCGACCAACGTGCCCGAGATTCTTCCTTGGGCATTCTACATATCCACAAATATCGACATGGAGACTCTCCTCGCGGATCCGGTCCTTTCCTGGCGAGATAAAGCGCTTTGTCTTGCGGGTAAATCACAGCTATGGGAACGTCAGAAGGAGGATACACATAAATTTCTATTCGAGTTCGCCAGGCCGCCGGACTGTCGTCATGGGTGTAGTCTGCGATTGCAGCAGATGACGTGGAGACATATAGAGGACTTGAGGAAGAGACCTCACCCGTTGCATGAATATGACGATTGGGATTCGTTGGGGTTTTGCCATGCGTGCTTGCAACGAGTGCAGGATCAGCACGCAAGAGGACGAGAGAAGGTATGGAATGACCTACCGAAAATCTTCCACCTTGGGACCTGGGAAGAGATTCACAAGGAACAGAATCGATGACGGGTAGATTGGTTTCAATTTTCCGGTTAATCTACCAATTAGCGCTAGGTAGTCGTCTGCCAGTCATCTACCTGGCAATTGCCAAAATAAAATGTCATTACTTTCATCTTAGTAATTCAGTGGTCTGCATCAAAGGTGTAATCCAAACGACCAATATGTGGCATTTTCATACACCTAATTCAGTGGTGCTCTTTATATGGACACAATAAGGGTGCATGTTGTTCTGTCAGGTCTTTCGTATGCTTTTCAATGATAGAATGACGAGACACCAAGACAATTGGGATCATATCGAGGATTAACAAACAATAGAAGGACAATTCATTAAACAGATTTATTATTGGCTGGTTGAGTAGATACATTCTCTCAATCGGAAATTGGAGATCAGGAACAGATGCGCATGGTAGGTACAGTGTAACTCATCAATGGTAGCTCAGGAGCATCAAGCATGCAGTGCATATGCATTATGGCAGCTAGAGACTATTTGGAGCTGTGTAGCCCTAATGAGGACCCAAAATAAAATAAATCCAGCTGACCCAGAGAGTGCCATAAGTGGCGAAATCCCAGCATGAAGACTTTGAGCCCCAACTTGATCATGATGTGCATTGAGAAAAATATGACTAATGCATGATTACCAACCCTGATATTTCAGGACAGGTGGGGGGTATCCACTGTTCAGTTGGGTTAGGGTTTACTTGATGTTAGAAGACATTCCACTAAGGAGACATTCCACTTGGCCATCAGATTAATGGGAATGTTTCCCAACAGTAGTTAGAAGGGTCTAATACATCAAATTACCAGTACAGCCCATGCAGTCAGTCCTAGATGCAGACATGTGCCTCATGCTACACAGAATTTTGGAGGTTCAGGGGTTATGAGACATGCAGTAGAAAGGATAAAGCAGTTTGGCCATGAATGGGTTGACAACAGTGCAAGTGGACACAATCTTAGGTCATTGGCTAGAGCCACTACCATCAGTACAGATGACAACAGAGGACAAGGTAGAAATTGACAGAATCATGAGGGAGAGAAAGCCAAGGGGAGTCTGAGTTCTGGTGTAAAAGGGGTACATCAACAGCATGGGTGAGTGGCTGAAGGAGTGGTCTTCTGGAGTCTGTGGATGGTGGCGAGGGAGCAGGGGACCAGTACTAAGATGTCCAGAACATCACCCAAATCCATCGTAGTCTTCTGGCATGATTGACTGGCCAAGTAGCATCTGCAGTCCGAACAATTATCCAACCTCCAATGTGATACAGTCTCATATTCTTCATCTGACATTCAATGGGTGCAGAGAACATTGTTCTTTGATAAAACAATGTAAAAACATGGTAAAAGTAATCCAATGGTTATCTGAATGTTACTGTCAAAACTATAGGAAAAATAGTGTAACTCAATTTAAAATGTCATTTCAATGTTAGTTGCAATACAATTTGAATAGAAATAAAGAAAAAAATATATGTTCAACAATTAATACTATGTTACTATGTATGATATTTACCTATGCTACACAGTGGTAGCTATGGAGATATGAGTTAGAATACATCACAGTAGACCTAATGAAAAATAAATAATTGTTCTATCAGCACCTATGAGTGTAATAGGACATCCTTTGATGCTGGCATCCCTGAAGACTTGGATCAACAAAGCTGTATGGATCATGCTGAAGGGAGGTGGCTGGACCCAGCAGTGGTGTTGATTGGGAAATGAGGTAGTGTTCTAGTAACATTTTCCTAGACTTTTATCTGCCTGAGCTTTGCAATGATCTCAATTATCCAAAGTTGCCAGGTCCCTTTAGAATAGGACAAGTGCTTGTTTCCAAATCTGTCATGTAATAATGCATAGTATGCATCCTAAGCGTGATCTTGGAAAGTTCCAAAATCAATCTGCACACTTGTAACATAAGTGGTAAGGGTGAGATCTATTTGTCTAATTATCATTGATGTTGGACAACAAGGCAGGGGGACTTGAGTCCCAGGACTTGAAAAAGTCAATTTTGGTCTAGAGACACTTACAAACTAGGTCCTTGTATGCTTGTCAAGGAAAAGTTGTGTGTGTGCATGCTCACTGCATTCCTCATTGCACATAATGTACTTCTGCTTCAAGGTATAAATAGGGCTGTAACAAAGTTGTAGATCAGAGGCTAGACAAATGATAAGTATGAAGCCAACTGGTTATTGAAGAGGTACTGAGAATTCATGCAAGGATTTTTAGTATAGTCCATGTAATTATTATCAATGATCCTATGAATACATGCTTCTACATATACAAGACCCATAAATTTGTAGATAGGGTTCAGAACCTGATCCCTTCTGTGGGGATATCTCAAGGGCTGGACCAACTTTTGTAGGGGTGTCATTGACAAAGTCGCTGAGCAAGTTGCATCCATTGTCAAAAGTATGGTATAAGACAACTCAATGGCCAGATTCATGAGTCAAAGTCTGTTTTAGTAGATGGCAGAGGACACAGCATGAGCTCCAGGAATTCAGTGGAATTAAATGAGTCATTCACATGGCTAAGATGCAGCAGATCTAGAATTTATAACAACTCCATCATCCATGAGGTTATGACTATACTAAAAGGAGAAAGTGGCATAATCAAGAATGTTAATGTGAAGTCCTCTGGTTATGATCAATGAAGAGGAGCTTATTGGTTTAAATGCCTGGCAATAAAGACATTGAGGTCCTCAAACCCACCTTGGTGGAGGGTATGCTTCATAATGAGTGACCTGTTGAGCCCCTCTATGAACATGACAATATCAGTCAGTGTTATAAGTATGAACTGTGTTATTGAAAATTCAGGTAACACTGATGGTGTTGTAGGCTTTGTTGAGCACTTCAATTTGCTTCTTGATCTATCAATCTCTATTAAAGCATGAGGGTGTACTATATGAATAAGAGGCAATCAGCCACTCACCAGATATTTCCACCTTTTTTGAGGATGAACCTGTAGGATTGATTGCATACAATGGATTATGGAGATACCTGGATGTTGAATTCTTTAGAAGATTCAATCCTCCAACCTTGTGTTCCATGAATGCTTCTCTATAGCAGCTATCTTGCTCCTTATGGGATGTAAACCACATTTACTGAAATATCAATTGTAAATCCATGATCAGGCAATGCCCCCAATTTGAATGTACCTTTGGAGAGTGTAGACACTGATATGGCACATGGTTCAGATGCCACAGCATTCACTCAAAAGACCATTTTATTATTCATTCAAAGGTCACTCAATTAATAAGAAAACAGTTGTATTATTGTTACATAACTAACTACAGAGCAAAAGGACTGGACATTGAAGAGAAGGGAATATATATCAAAGGAGAAGTCATAGAGGAACAATGGAAATGAACAATGAGGAGGTTGTGGATTGAACCAAACCATATATAAAAAGGGATAATGTAGTTGAATAACAGAGGTTGGAGGAACCAAAAAAGATTGGAATCAAATAAAGGAAGTTGGAGACAAATAAAGATGCAAGGAAACAAAAAGAAAGCAAAGGAATAAGTGGAAAGTCAGAAAAGAGAGGAAAAATACACACTGAAATTTGTAAAAGGCCCCAACAACCTATTCCATAAAGCCTACAACAATAGAACAACAAGTCAATCAAAGGATGGTAATGGAGTGACATGGTAGGAGGGGTGGCATGGCAGCCTAACAATGGAACAAGGATTGACATTGTAAATAATAAATAATTTGGGATCAAATATGTCAGTAGCACATGTAGAAATGGATCAGTCACAAGGTAGACAAGGGAAGAAGGGAGGGGAGCTGTGGGACAAAGTAGAAGGCAGAAAGGAAGAGGGAAAGGGAGACCAGGTCTTGCAGCAAGATGTTACAAGGATAAAACAGTGGGAAGAAGATTGGCAGAAGGAGGGCAGTAAAGGATTAGTTGCTTGGCACCAAATGATGGAATCACAGTGAGGTTGAGCTTGTGCTAAGCATTGAGTTTTTGAAAGCAAGGCCCTAAACTGAGCTTGCAAAATTGGGGCTGGAATTAAGCAATGAGGTGACTGACAAAGCCTTAACCAAGCTTGTGAGGTTGAGGATACAGTTGGGGTCTAAGCAAGCTTTCCTGTGCTAAAAGCATAGAGTGTAGCTCATTTATATAGAATGGTATAACTATTTATGGGAATTTGATGGCTCTATAAATTAGGGTGACCAAAAGTTAGATACAGCATTTCTGACTAAGCTGAGTCAGCAATGACAAAGAAAATTTCTTTTTTAGAGTTATGTGAGGTCTTTATTAGCTGTTTTATACCCTTTTATACAATTTAAAGAAAAATTGGGAGACAACTATACATATGATGTTTATTCTATCATTTGGCAACATTTTCAGGGTGTCAGATAGTCTGTGTATTTAGAATTGGCCAAACACAATTTTGTTGGACACTGTTTTTCATGACCAAATTTCTCATGATTCCAAAGCTGTGTAAGGAAGGCTATACAAACATATTGGCTTATACATTCATTGACAAACATTAATGACAGCTCATTAGTAACCCTTGAACTACCTTGAGCAATTGATATACATCATGTAAATGGTTTATATTGATCTTGGACTATAAAGAGGGCATGGTGGCACAGCTGGCACCATCATGTCCTGAGGGATGTTTCATAACCCCAAGTGAGACCACAGGGTTGTTAGTTCAATCCTGGGGTAATGCACTTGTGTGGAAAACACTTTAGACACCACATGAGTTATTCAATGCTGCTGTAAGGGGATCTCAGAATGTGGGATACTCCTCACAAGGCAAGGGTGAACTCAGGGGTCATGGCAAGGGAGGGCAGCAGCAAGCGAGCGGTGAAGCTAACAAGCAGTGGCAACAAGGCAAGTGGAACATGCAAGAGACAGCACAAGCAAGAGGGGACGACACTAAGGAGCAGACAGTCAGTCAATGGATAGGCCTGAAGACACTGCTATTGATCAATCTGAGGATATGCTATCCTGCAGATCAGCTATATATGCTATGTTGGTGGCTGTGCTATGACTAATGCTATGTAATAAGTGGGCCAGTATGTAAGCAATAATTATCAATCAATACATCAAAAGGAGAATAAAGGTCTAATGACTCATACAAGCTGACTAATGGTGATGGGAGGAAGCAGGGCCCGGCCCCAGCGGTTGGTCCATAAACTAGAGAAATGTAATAAGTATGACTAAGCCAGAACTAGGATCGGAGACTGTGGAATGCGATCGTCCCCTTACAACTGCCAGGCAGCCACTGTCCTCATGTGTTTGCTAGGGAAGCTTTGTTGTGTAGGCTATAAGGGTTTACCAACAAGCATGTGACTTGATAAATCAATGTGCCCATTATGCTTGTGTCTGACTAGAAAAAGAAAGGATCCCTCAATGTGGAGGATTTGGAAGAGGGAAAACTGTACCTCACTGACTAAGCATGCTGTAGTCTGAATAGATGTGAAAATAGGAATCAATAGTGTGGGCTGCAATGCCATCTGCTCTGATTGCTGAAGTAACAAGTGATCCATTGGTTGGAATTGGTAACACTGGATGTCAGGTTCTTACACCTCATACAGGCTGCAGGACTCCATAGCAATGGTGATCCAATCTGTCACCTTCTGAAATGGGGGGAGTGAGCAGTTCTACTAAAAATAGCATCTGAGTGTAGAGGGGTTTAGAGTTGTGGAGCCTTGGCCATCATGGCAAGCATTGATGAAAGTAGATGGGTTCAATAATTGGGACAGCATGATAATGGCAGATAGGACTGTGGGATCTCAAATATGCAAAGTAGTATGAACTCCAACAAAGTGTTTAGGTAAACTGGCATGCCTGAAAAAGCATCAGGCCAGAGCACCTATCAGAGTGTCTGTAAGTATCATACCTATACATACTGTGGGAGTTAGGACACAATACTCATGTTAAAATAACTCTCTAACAAGATAAATCAACAAATCAATCAATCAATTAACCAAGCAATCTTGGATTATAAAATGCTGAAACATTGATATTTCAGGCAATTTTCCACTGAAAATCAATGACCTACTACTTCTGAAAGTCAAAGGAGACAGGATGAAAGTCATAGGACACTTCAACAATTACAAATGACCAATCCTGATGATTGTTATGCAAACAGAACATCTTTAGAACAGATCAGTACTGTGGTTATACCACCATTGGGAGCCAGGCCATGACTAATGAAGGGTCCCATCTCATACCCATGTTGTGCCATTAGCCAGTATTGGTTTTGGGGTTAAGAGGCTATAGGAGTTTTTGGAAGGGGTGGCACTGGTTAGTGACTAGTTTGGAAGTGGATTGCAAGTGCAGGTTGTATTGCTCAGGGGTTGATTGCATTACCTCGGAACCTAGGATTGGTAAGATCCATTGAAGACTAATTAGGCTAGCAGCTGGTGATCTGTAAGGGCGACCTCTGAAGGCTGTGGCACAATCACACAGCTGGCAGAGGGATATCCAAAGTATATTCAGTACTGTACAGCGTCTAAGAACATAGCTACTCACCTGGCAGAGGGATATCTAAAGAGAACAAGTCTGAGGAATCCCTATGCCAGAGTGGATGCTTCTGGGGGCTCAACAGCATGGGAGTCAACTGTACAGTACACATAAGCCACTGGAAATTGATATGATGTATGGAAAAACTAAAAGGGGTAAAAACTCGGACATTGCCAGAGAACTGATTGATAAGGACCATCAGGTGACTCTGGCACATCAGGTGATCAAAAATGCGAACAGAATGAAAGAAACAGAAGGGAAAAGGATAGGGAGAAAGGATAGGAAGGGAAAAGGAAGTGGATGCAAATGGGGGGTCCCCTGACATCACCCCCCCTCTAGGATGCAGCATCTCGACGCATTGGGTAGAAGAAGTTCCAAATGGCTGTATCAACCAGTGAGATGTGATAGACCCCTCAAATGGCCTTGGGTGCATTAGGGTGCTGCTGGTAGAAGTCCTGAACTAGCTGTGGTGCTCGAACGTTCTCCTGTGGTTTCCAGGATACATCTTCCAGACCGTAGCCCTTCCACTTTACCTTGAACTGCAGTTTCTGCCGGAATGAGTGGCTGTCCAGTATCTTCTCCACCTCGTACTGTTCTTCATTATTGACCAATACTGGCGGGGGCAGTGGTCTGGGACAATGGCTTGGGATGGGGTCAATTGGTGCTGGAGAGAGCTTCACCACATTGAACACCGGGTGGAGTTGACGCAGACTGTTGGGGAGACGCAGTCAATAAGCCAGGGGGCCCACTTGCCGTTCTACTACAAATGGTCCCAGATGACAATGTGACAGTTTCCGTGAAGGTCGCGTCGTGGTGATGTCTGACGCGTCGAGGTAGACACGGTCTCCTGGTCAATACTTGGGAGCAGGAGTATGACCACGATCGTAGTATCTGGCCATATTGTCCTTTGCCTTTGTCAGCGCTGCCTTTGCCTCCTCCTGGGCTACTCTCATCCTATCCACAAAATCATTCACCGCATCATTGCTGGAAGGGTGTGCTCATGGTTCGAAACCCATGCGGGGGTGACGGCCTGTGTCCAGGAAGAAGGGGGAGAACTGAGTTGAGGCAGGGACATGATTGTTATACTGGAACTCTGCGTCGGGTAGTAGCTTGTCCCAGTTGTCTTGCCATTCATTACAGAATAGGTGCAGATACTGCTCCAGCTCCTGATTAACATGTTCTGTTTGCCTGTTGGACTGAGGATGATATGCCGTTGAGGTGTGCAGTTTAATGCCCAGGAGTCGATACAGCTCGCAGGTGAACTCCACCACAAACTGAGGTCCTTGGTCTGAAACATAGGCGTCAGACAAACCATGCAGCTTCCAGACATTCTTCCGGTAGAGGTTGGCAGCCCCCATGGCAGAGCAGGTAGTATGAGTGGGAATGAAGTGCGCTCGTTTACCATAGAGGTCCACCACCACCATGACAGCATTGTACCCGTGTGCGTCTGGCAGTTTCACAATGAAATCCATGGAGGCTATGCTCCATCTTTCTGCTGGAACTGGGAGAGGGTGGAGTTGACCCATGGGAAGTTGGCGGCGTGGTTTAGTCCGTAGGCACAGGTCACAAGTGCTGGTGTAAGAGCCAACATACCGTGACATCTGAGGCCACCAGTAGTTATGTGAAACCAGCTCCAGGGTCTTCCACTGGCCAGGATGCCCAGCAACACGAGAGTCGTGATGCTGCTTAACAATGCGCCTGTGCAGCTCTGGGATGTTTGGCATATAGATATGTCCACGGAAGGTTAGGATGCCACCTTCCTCGTGCCATTCACTGGTACGGACCCACTCTACTCCATTTCCCTTGTTAGACTGCAGTACACGAGCCGCCAGAGCCACAACATCCTCCTGCATACCCTGTCAGTTCTCCTGCCGGATCTCCTTGAGGATGTTTGCTTCATCCCCTTGGATTGCCAAGCCCTCCAGAGCACGAATGGCAAAGAGTTCCAGTTTGAGGAGGACAATGTTGTCATTATTGCCTGCCCCAGTCCCGTGGTCTGCTCACTGGGATAGTGCATCTGGCTTGCCCATGCTCCTTCCAGGCCTGTGGTGCAGCAAGAAGTCAAAGTTGGCCAGGTACAGGGACCAGCGAGCTTGCCGGTGGTTGAGCTTCTTTGCTGTCCAGAAGTACTCGAGGTTCTTGTGATCTGTCCAGACTTCGAACTTATGCCTTGCGCCCTCTAGGAAATGTTGCCACTCTTCCAATGAATGGACAATGGTGAGCATCTCCTTGTCGTGGATCTCGTAGTTCCGCTCCACGGCATTCAGGCTCTTGGAGTAAAAGGCTACAGGATGCCACTTACCATCCTCCTTTGACTCTTGAGAAAGGACTGCCCCCATGGCAAAGTCAGAGCTGTCAGCACTTACCATCCTCCTTTGACTCTTGAGAAAGGACTGCCCCCATGGCAAAGTCAGAGCTGTCAGCTTCCATGCGGAAGGGAGAGTCATTGTTTGGAAAGAGGAGGACTGGTTTTGAGGTGATGGCTTGTTTGAGGGTGTCGAAGGCACCTTGCTGCGATGCTTCCCAATGCCACACGCTATTCTTCATGGTGAGGTCAAATAGAGGATGCGCATGGTGAGAGAAGTCTTGAATGAACCTCCAATAGAAATTGGTGAATTCTAAAGAGGCTTGCACCTCCTTCTTGTTCCTTGGTCTAGGCCATTCCGCTACACCAGCTACCTTTGCAGGGTCCATCTCTGCCGTTCCATGCGATATGATCAGGCCAAGATATTCGACCTTAGTCTGTTCAAATTCGCACTTCTCTGGCTTGAGGTAGAGCTGGTGTTGGCGAAGACGTTCCAGGACAAGACATGTGATACGACGATGCTCCTCAAGTGTCTTGGTGTAGATGAGAATGTCGTCAAGATACACGCAAACAACTCCTTCTGCAATGAGATCATGGAAGATGTCATTCATCATTGTCTGGAAGGTGGCAGGGCTGTTGGTCAAACCAAAGAACATTACCAGGGGTTTGAAGAGTCCATGATTGGTCCGGAATGCTGCCTTCCACTCATCACCTTCTTTGATGCACACATTGTTGTAGCCCCAGCAGACATCCAACTTGGTGAAGTAATGTGTGCCTCGGAGATTGTTAATAAGCTCAGAGATGAGTGGCAGTGGGTAGCGATTCTTGACCGTCATTGCGTTCAGGATACAATAATCCTGGACCAGATGTAGAGACCCATCCTCCTTCTTGATGAAGAAGACTGGGGAGGCCATGGGCAACTTTGAGGGGTGGATCCGCCCAGAGTTGAGGTTCTCCTGTAGGAAGGCGTCTAACTCGTCCTGCTCTCAAGGGGCTAGCGGGTAGACCTTGCAGCTAGAGGGTTCAGCCTCTGGGAGAAGCTCAATTGCATGGTCCCATTGCTTATGCCCTGGGAGCGAGTCAAAGGATGCCTTGGAAAACACATCCTCAAAGTTGCGCAGGTGAAGGGGGATAACACTACCTGATGACTTGGGCTGAGAATTGGCTGCAAATGCCTGGGCCAACCACTGAGAGGTGGTCTGGCTGGCCCGGATCTCAGCTTTGGTTGGAGGCAGTCTCAACGTGGTAGCATATATCTGGTCACCTACTTCAATAGCCTCGTCCAGAGACTCAGGGTCAGGAGCACTGACAAATTCACCCTCTCTTCCATCTTCCAACTGGGATCCACATCCTACACCTCAGACGTCCTCATAGAGAGCCTCTCTACAAGGGAATGCCAGAGGGGGAGGGTCCAGAAGGTCAATATCAGAGGAGGGAAGGTGCCCCGCATGGCAAATGCGGATAGCAGCATGCTCCTGGACCTTAGTTCGGCGCTCAGCTCATGCTTCTTCTGAACAGGTGGAGCAGCGCCCCTTGGACCAATCAATCTTGGGGTTGTGCTCACGAAGCCAAGTGAACCCCAGGATCATGTCCTGCTTTCCCAAACTCGTGACTGCAAAGACAGCACGTTCAGCATGTGCACAATATTGTAGCACTAGGTCTACAACAAAGCGGATAGACCCAGCTTCGTTACGAGTGCCATCTATGTTGTACACGGGAATGGGATGAGTGAGAGGTCGAGTGGTGAAACTGTGTTGCTCCACATATGCCATGTCGATGAACATTCCCATGGCTCCACTGTCAAGTAGGGCAGAGACATGACTTATCTGTTGGGTGTCCGTCGTTTCCACTTCTATGTTGAGGTGCAGGGAGTTGGAAGATGGTGTAGCAGCCACAATGTATCGACAAGGAAGATGACGCTCCCAGGCTGGGATACAACGATGAGATGTGGAGGAATGGAGGGGGACTCCAGCCAAATCCTCAGCTGGAGGGGTATCTTGTACGGCGGAAGGGATGCTCTCAGTCTCAGGTTCAGTCATAGAACTACTAGCAGATGTATTGGCAAATTCTACAGACAGACAGGAGAACTGATTAGCATTGAGCGGTGGAGGCATACAACTCATCCGTTGCTCCATTAAAAATCCTCTTCTGCTTTGAGAGAAGGGGCGTTGCCGACCGCCAGCTCCTCAGAGACAGTCTCCAGCACGGCAGTATCTGGTGAGGGTACACCGACGGCGTCCTTAGTGGCAAGGAGCTGCATCAGGAGCTCCTCTTGCTCTACTGGCAACAGATAGCAAACCTCCAAACCCTGAGGGCAATAGCGCGTGAAGTGGCCAGGCTTTCCACAGCGGCAACAGAGCAGAGGGGTGGACGAACGCTGACGGGAGGCATCAACGTCCATCGGGATGCCTGCAGGTAAGGGGTGAGGGGCAAGAGGAGCAGGTCGGACTGCTAAGACTGGATAAGGAGCGGGATGGGTTGCAGACGTCATGGGGAGGTGAGGGTGAAAAGACATCGCAGGGCGAGACTGAGAGTAGGGGCGGCGTAACTCATGTTTCAGCTCCATGAGCTGCCACTGGTCTCGAGCTACCTTGAACTGGGATTTGATGTGCTCATCACTGGGTTGACCTTCAGCCAGATTATCAATTCGGTCGATAAGAGTGGGGTGAAGGCCATCCCAGAAGGTAAGACAAAGTTGGAGACCGTCCAGGTACCCAGCCTGCTCAACGAGCGCCCTAAAAGAGTCGATATACTCATCCAGCGTGCGCTTCCCTTGACCATACTGGTCTCGGTCTCACAGAGAAAGTCCTGCAGTCTTCGCTGGGTCCAGAGGAAAGAACTCCATGCAGAAATTGGCCTCAAAGGATGCCCAATCTGCAAAGCTGCTTATTCCACCAGGGCATCGGAAAACTTGTAGCACATAGGTTGATGCACGACCAGTCTTCATGTAGGAAAGCACAAGCGTTGCCGGCAAGCTGGATGTAGGTAATGCAGGATTGCAGGAAACGTTTGCCTGTGGTGCGACTACCATCATAGACATCTGGGAGTGCAGGTCATAGAATTTTGGCGAGTGAGGGGGAGGAAACAGCGCGATGAGGTAGTGAGGGTCCCGCTGGAGGCGTGGGCATTGTAGGAACTGAAGGGGATAGTGGGGGAAGGCATTCTACAAGCGCTTGAAGAGATTGAGCGATGGTGTCTGTAGTTTGGCGCAGTCCAACAAATTCTGTGGTGTGATGGGTAAGAGAGTCTTGGGTGGCCTGCACCTGGGCTTCTAGAGCAAGCAGTCGGTTCCAGGCCTCGTCCTGGGGGCTAGAGATGCCTGAGGAATTGGCTGGGGGGACTGGCTGGGTCATAGGAGCACACCAGGGCAGTAGACAGTAAGGTGGGAGAGCTAACAGGCAGGAGTGGGGCCCTGGATACAGAAAAGAGGCAGACAGGAGGGCACAACTGCTTGGGTAATCCCAGACCAGTTAGACAAGACTTGTTCTGCTGTAAGGGCGACCTCTGAAGGCTGTGGCACAATCACACAGCTGGCAGAGGGATATCCAAAATATATTCAGTACTGTACAGTGTCTAAGAACATAGCTACTCACCTGGCAGAGGGATATCCAAAGAGAACAAGTCGGAGGAATCCCTATGCCAGAGTGGACGCTTCTGGGGGCTCAACAGCATGGGAGTCAACTGTACAGTACACATAAGCCACTGGAAAATGATATGATGTATGGAAAAACTAAAAGGGGTAAAAACTCGGACATTGCCAGAGAACTGATTGGTAAGGACCATCAGGTGACTCTGGCACATCAGGTGATCAAAAATGCAAACAGAATGAAAGGAACAGAAGAGAAAAGGATAGGGAGAAAGGATAGGAAGGGAAAAGGAAGTGGATGCAAATGTGGGGTCCCCTGACTTGGGTAGAAAGAGCACACTCAGGGCACAGCAGGGCCTTGACAAGGTTTGGAGTTGGTAGAGGTCATCCTGGAGTTGGCATGAGGTGAAAATAAGTTAATCCTGACTGACATTGAGACTTTAACTGAGATGACTCCTACTCATCCATCCAAGCTGGCTGAGGCACAGGTGGCATTGCAACTCCTTGTAACCCTGGTGGTCACTCCATGTGCCCTTGCAGTGCCATTTTCACCAGCCTTGATGACAGA
This sequence comes from Termitomyces sp. MG145, assembly GCA_003313055.1. NCBI lineage: Eukaryota > Fungi > Basidiomycota > Agaricomycetes > Agaricales > Lyophyllaceae > Termitomyces > Termitomyces sp. MG145. The sequence goes on along the minus strand of QGOB01004214.1, from coordinate 25,322 downwards.
GCCCACTGCAGATAGTACTCAAACAATTTGAACATTTCCTCATCTATTTCAATTGGCTCTGGGCTTAGCACAGGTTGGAACATCCACTGCCATTTCAGATACTTGACATTTCTTGGATCAGAACCATATAGCGCCCTCTTCTCCTTGCCATGATATGCCTGCCTAGCTGACTGGCCATAATGTGGCACTTTACAAACTGTGGCTGTTGGCTAAATTGCAGCTGTTGCTCAAAGTATTCATCCTCTCCTCACTTATACTGCTCATCTGAGGCTGGCTCAGCTCTTTTATACTATCCTGTGTAGTACTTGCTTAATGCAGAATACTGTAGTTCTAGGGCTTGGCAGTTAATCACACTAAACTGTTCAAATGAACTGTTGTTGTAGTTATATAATCTAAGTCTTTCCTGACTATAAGCCTGAAAACTAAAGTAGAGGTTTCTTAATGAAAGCGAGCCTAAGCAATTGACTCCCTGGGATCCACTGAGCCTTTATCCACTGAATGCCTGTCAATTCTAGTCTATCTATACACTATTTATCCTGTTCTACTTAGTGCACAGACTAGTTCCACATGTGACTAGAAAATCTATTACTACAATATTGTATTGCTTATTTTCTTGAAATATCAGCTAGTCTTTTGGTCTAACTGCTGTATTCCAATAGGATAGGACCATTAGTAACCCTTTTTTGCATAGAACATAATAGATCTATGAGTGGTTCCAGAGTACTTCAGTGTTTTCCTGGAAACATTCCTGTTTTATTGAAAAGGCATATCATTGGCCCAATATGTAGAAAAGACATGACTAGTACTTGATATTCTTTCCATCCATCTACCTTCCCCCTTCATATTCTCATGAGTTCTGATGTTCTGAAGGCTAGTTACAGCTTCTTACAAAATTCTGAAGTTCTTTTGTTTTTTTCTTAAAACATGCAAGGGAATGAAGGAGATACTAGTTCTCAAATGAATTGACACCTGTCAGGGCCTTGCATTCTGTCCATCCAACCTTTTGCATTCATATTTTATTAGATCTGATGTTCTAGATCTTGATTAACAAGTTTCAGATCCATCAGTTTCCAGAGTTTTTGCTCTTTCCATGAAACATTCATCAGTTTAGGGAAAACCAAACTATCGGATCCTAGCTATTTGAAATAACTTCAGAGATCAATCCTATCCAAAATTCTCTTCTGATCATCCATGTTTTCATGAGGTACAATATCCTGATTTTTCCTAAGCCAGATCTTTCCCTTTTGTCTTCAGAGTACTGGATGATTCTTAGAACATCATATGTTCTGTAATATACTAAGTACCCTCCTGAACTCAGAGCTTATTCCAACTTCCCCAAGCTTTCTTACACTGCCTCCTTTTTTACAGATCATCCTAGATCATTTCCTATCTTGATCATTTATGTGGCACAATGGAGCTTTGTCCTAGTCAGATCATTCCTAAAACTTTTTCTCTTGTTTTAGAAAGTTTCCTAACATTCAAAGGGTGTATTCTCCTTGCTTTTGTCTATTTCTAAAATCTCTATGTCCTGATTCACCACCTTTATTATTTCCATGAAAGTAGAATGTCAGATCTTGATTATGTCTTGATCTGATGTATCTGGAAGGCTTATCTGTTATGTCCACCATTCTAGCATTAAATAATCAATAATTAATCCCTATTTTCCAATTTGAATTCCATCCACTTTCTTTTCCTGACAACCATTCCAAAGTCCTTTATGTAGGCTTACACCTCAAAGACAGCTTACCTATTGAATGGTTTAATAATCTTGAATGTAACAATTCATCCCTGCTTTACAATTGGAATGACTTCCTTCTGGCATTCCACAAGAAGTTCTCCAAGCTTAGTCTTGTCCAGAATGCTGAACTTAGACTGGATGCACTTAAGCAAACAGGCTCAGCTCATTATTACCTTGCAGTATTTATGGAACTTGCCAGCCATCTCAATATGACAGAGCAAACCAAAATCACATGGTTCATGAAAGGTCTCAAGTCCTTAACATTGTCAATTGATCCCTGACACTTGAAGCATTGATACAAATCCCCACTAATATGAAATCAAGAAACAACTTGAAACAGGCAAGAAAAAGACTTCCAAACATAACCAGTCCAATCAATATTCCACTCCACCCGCTACTCATACTGTCACACTGGTTACCAACACTAGCCCCACTTCTGACATTGTACCCATGGAAGTAGATTCTATTTCTAGTCCCTGCACATCAAAACCTTGTGGTCCACTCACCTCTGCTGAATGTAAACACTGCATGAAGAATAACCTTTGCCTTTACTGTGACAAGGAAGGCCATAAGATGGCAGACTGCAACAAATATAAAGCCAAACATGGAGACACAGGAAAAGCCAAGCAAAAAGACCAATTAGTTTCTGGATCTTTGGTAATGACAGATGGAACTTGATTGCTTCCCTATCACTGTATTGAACCAAAATTTGTCAGGAACACTACTGGCAAGTGGATAGTTCAATCAACTCTTGCCCCTCATTTTCTTCTACCTAAACATGTTAATTCAGCCCCACATAATAGAAATCATTTTTTCATTCCTGTCATCCTCTCATTCCCACAAAGAAAACTATTATCAACCTATGCATTTATTCATAGCAGCACAACTGCCTCTCACATTTCTGAAACTCTAGTCTCTCAGCACTCTCTCACACATTCTCTAAAATCCAATCCTGTTCCCATATATACTATTAATGATTGTTCTATGACCTCTGAACTTCTCACTCAAGAAGTAATATGTCTTGGCATTGTGTCTATGCTATATCCTGTACTTCTGGGTCTAGACTGGCTCAGACAACACAACCCTACTGTAGACTGGATTCATGGACAACTCTCCCTTTCCTGCTGCAGTGCTAAACATTGTAAGGGGACAACCCTTCCTTAGTCCATCCATTTATCCCTTATCCCATACATCTTCCTTTTTTTTTCCCTGTCCTTCTATCTCTTTTCTCTTATACATTATCTGTAAATATTGTGTCTGCATTTCTGATCACCTGACATCCTTCCCATAGTCACCTGATTCCTACCTACTAATCATGACCACCTGACATTCCAGAGTCACCTGATTATTATTACCAATTCCTTTCCTGGAAATGTCTGAGTTTTTGCCCCTTTTAGTCTTTTACCTTTCCCACACATTTTTCAGTTGCTTATGTGTACTATACAGTTGGTTCCCACACTTTTGGGGCCTCAGAAGCATCCATATCCTGGCATAGGGACTCCTCAGACTTATTCTCTTTGGATATTCCTCCGCCAGATGAGTAGCTAAACCTGTACTCTGTAGCCCACTGCTAATACATCTTTGGATATTCCTCTGCAAGTTGTGTAAGTTTCACAGCTCTTTGAGGTCATCTGTACAATCATGATTTTCCAGTTAGCACATTTGGTTGGGGCTATAGTTCTCTAAAGCCTGATGCTTACCTTGTACACTCTGTTGGCTTCCTTAGACTAGGCTTCCCAAGATGCCTTCCTGTGATATCCATAAGCTTCTTTATCCACCCAGTGACAAGACATGCCCATTTTCTAGTTATACATCAACCTTTCCAAATGCATCAGCATTCATTCTTTGTCCACCTACTCAAAATGGCATTAGTTGTGAAGAGCTTTTAGCTATCTGGTCAACACCTTCTCCAGAACCTGAACCCATATATGGCCCCAAGAATAAACCTATTACAACTGATATGTGTTCAGCTCAATGATTCAAAAAATATGCAAAAAATCAAGCAATCTCATGTATTTAGTACTCAACTAACAATGAACTCAAACTACAAATCAATACTATTGCCACTCCCCTTCCTCCCAATACTATGCTCCCTGATCTGCCCCCACCTCAACCTTCTCCATAAACATCACCCAAATCATTTAAGAAGACATTCACTGCTGAAACCAAAGATGAAACCTGCAAACTCATACCCAAATAGTACCATGATTATCTTTGACATATTTGATCCTATTGAAGTTAAGAGACTGCCAGATCACTGACCATATGACATTGCCATCAACATCAAAGATGGCAAAATGCCACCATTCAGACCAATCTATTCTCTGTTGCAAGATGAGCACTCCACACTTTTTGAATACATCTAAGACAACCTTGCAAAAGGCTTTATATGCTGTTCAACTTCCTTGGCAGCTTCCTCCATACTTTTTGTCAGACAAAAAATGAGTGAACTTTGTTTTTGTGTTGACTATTGTGGCCTCAATGCAATCACAAAGAAAAATTGTTACCCACTGCCACTTATCTCAGACCTCCTCAATTGAGTATAAGGCTGCAACAAGTTCTCTGTTATTGATCTCAAGAATGCATTTAATCTCATTTACAACAAGGAAGGGAATGAATGGAAAACAGCTTTCCATACCCACCTGGGACTTTTTGAGTACATGGTGATGCCTTTGGATCTTACTAACACTCCAGCCACATTTCAGGCATTCATCCAAGACATATTCTGCAACATCCTCAACATCTACTGTGTTGTCTATCGTGATGACATTTTAATCTTTTCCCAGCCAAATGATAATCACAATGCTCATATCAGAGCAGTTTTAGAATTTCTCCACTCTGCAAACTTATTTGCTAATGCCAAAAAAATGTGAATTTGGCAAATTGCAAGTCGAGTACTTAGATTATATCATCTCTAGCAATGGCATTCAAATGAACTCCAAGAAACTCAAAACCATTGCTAACTGGCCTACACCCAGCTTAGTCAAACATATTCAACAATTCCTTGGTTTTTGTAAGTTTTATTGTGACTTTGTACTGATATGACTCTATGTCTAAAGTCATAAGTCCTGGTTAAAACAAACCATACTATGTGCTGAAAACTGTAGGCATAACAGGCAGACAACTCCTCAGAAACCTGAAAACATGGGAACACTTAAAAAATTCATACTTCTGGAAAGCTAATAAAATAATAGAGTATTCTGACAAGGAGAGAGACAAAAAATGGACATTAAATATCAATTATTATGACTGGAATGGTGAACATAGCAGATCTCCTCAGATAATGAGATAATCAAAAAGTCTGACATCTTACTCCATGGAATAAAGAGATAGGAAGGTCTGGAATATGAAAGCATCGATATTGGGCAAGGAAGGAAAAAGGGGAACAATAGGAATAAGGTAGAATAGTCCGGAACATGGAGAAAGAATTTTAGGAATGATTCTGACTAAGGGAAAGACCCATGGGGAAGGAGGACTAAAAGAGGAAATACGGTTGCCACAAGAGTGAATAGGATGAATGAATGATGATCAAGGAAGGATCAGAAACCTAGGGAACAAAGTAGGAAAGCTTAGGAAGAGCTGGAGTTCAGAAGAGTACTTGGTAAGTCAAAACACATGAACTATCAAGTACTCTAGAAGACAGAAGGAAAAGGGCTGGCTTAGGAAAAGTCTGGACATTGGACTACAAAGAAATATGAATGTTAGGAAGGAATGCATCAGATGAATATGTTCCTAGCATGTTCCAGACAGCCGGGACAGATACATTCATAGCCTTCCTGGAACATGAATGTTTTTCCTGGAAGTGAAAAAACTCTGAAATATGGTGACTCTAGGACTTGCCAGGCAAGGCTCAGAAACATCAGAACCAATGAAATATGAAGGGGACAGTTGAAAGGACAGAATACCAGGTCCAGGGAAGTAGCAGACAGTAGGAGGACTGGTGTTATGTTCATTCTCCTGGAACATGAATGTTTCATGGAAATGTCAAAACTCCGGAAATACTTCATGAGTCTGTCATGTTCTATGCAGGAAGGGGTTATCAATTAACTTATTTGTAACAGAACATGGTGGATGGATGGAAAAATAGGCAATGTTTCAAGGAAATTCAATGGGAAAAGGAATACAGTACTATACTTATGGAATTCTTTAGTCACATGGAAAGATAATCTATGCACCCAAGAGAACAGTATAAATAGAGTAGAAATAGGTCAGAATCAACAGGCAATTAGTGGATAAAGGCTTGGTGGTTCCCAGGCAAGTGAATTTCTTAGGCTGATTTGGGTTTACCCATTCCAGTCTCCTCTCACTCATCTCTAAGCTTAACAGTATTGTTAAACTTAACAAGGCTCAGTGGTTCCCAGGGAGTGAATTGCTTAGGCTGGATTTCATTAAGAAACCTCTACTTTAGTTTTTGGACTTATAGTCAGGAAACTACTACATACTTCAATACAAAACTCAGTTCATTTAGAACAGTTTAGTGTGATTAACTACCAAGCCCCAGAACTACAGTATTTTGCTTTAGCAAAGTACTACAGCACCCAATATTCCAAAATCTGCTTACTGCTTCATGCTCTCACAACAAAGAATTGCAGATTGAAATTTCCCAGACTTGACATTGCTGCTTAAAATGCATTTGAAAAACTAAAAGTTGCATTTACCATGGCTCTGGTACTTCAACACTTTGATCCAACACTTCCTTCCACTGTTGTCACAGATGCCTCAGATTTTGTGCTCTCTGCCATTCACCTACAACCTGACAAAAGCTCATTACTTCATCCTGTTGCCTATTATTCCCAGAAGCTTGCCCCTGCCAAAATCAACTACAAAATTCATGGACAAAGAACTACTTGGCATCATTGAAGCCTTCCACAAGTGGTGCTCCTGACTTCTACGATCTCCTCATACCATAACAACTATCATGGACCACTCAAATCTCTAATATTTTATGTCTTCTTGTCTACTCAATTGTCAACAGGCATGCTGGTTGTCACACCAGGCACAAAGAATCCAGCCAACCCAGCTTCACAATGCCCAGACTACAAACTTAAAGAAGGGGATGAGACTACCATCAATCAATGGCAAGCACTTCTTAACCTTTATCACACAACTCAAAATTTTCCCTTCCCAAACACTCTAAACACTCTAAACACTCCACCAACCTCCATAAACTCTCTTTCAACCTTCACTCTTGACAATTCAGAACTTCTTAATGAGGTCAAAATGGCTTATTGCACTGATACTGAATGGCAAACTTTGCTGCATGAAGGAGACAACTCAATTACCCAACATGACAACCTTGTCTTTCATATAATGGATGTCTCTTTGTTTCTGCCCCACTGAATGCCAAAATACTCCATTCCCATCATGATTCTGTCCTTTTAGGCCATCCTGGCTATTCCACCACTTTTGACAACCTTTCTCATGATTTCTCCTGGCCTGGCATGTGCACTTACTCTCAAGCTTATGTCAAATCCTGAAAAACCTGTGCATGTATCAAGCATGCTACCCACAAGCCTTATAGGCTTCTTCAATCTTTCAACATTCCATTTCAATGGACTTCATCACCAAACTACCATTATCACATGGTTACAATGCAATCTGGGTCATTTGTGATTGCATGATGTGTGCTGCCCACTTTGTCCCTATCTGCAAGTCCATGGATGCCTCAGAACTTGCTTGCCTTTATCTAGATCATATTTTACAACATCATGGATTCTCTCACTCTGTTTTCTCTGATCAAGGCTCCATCTTCATTTCTTCCTTCCTTGCTAACCTCATGTCTCTTGTGGGTACCAAGATGCACCCTTCCACTGCTTATCATTCCCTGCAGAGTTACAGTATAAGTCCTCAGTCACTCCAAGTATATGTTATTGACTGAATTTACTATCTACAGAGTTACGATGTAAGTCTCCAGGGTATGGTAAGTTGATTTATATGTAAATGTAAGTAGATCAGCTTACCCTCAGTCACTCCAAGTATATGTTGTTGACTGAGGGCTTGCATCTCCTATGTCTAAATGATCTACCCAAAAAGAAATTAGCTTTAGAAGTAAAGTGGGATAAATACCAATTGTGCACCACTTTAAGTGGTGCATCACTACCCAGTGGGGGTTGAGTAAATATAGTAAGAAATGAGAGAATAGAAAGATATAACAACATATTGGATGGTTTGGACAAGACATTCCTTGACACCCCCCCTGACTTGTTCAATCATCCAAGTTCTTTAGTCCCATCAGACCTACAGTGCTTTGCTTGAGCATGTCCCTTAGCTGATCTAGCCAGGGCAATTGAGGAATCATTGTCTTTACAGAGGATGGCTAGACACAGTTGCTCAAAGTTGACTTCTGAGAGGAAATTTAACATCCACAGAGCTTGCTAAGCTCCCTGAGTTGTGGAAATATATTCCACTTCTGTTGTTGATAACGCTATCATCTGTTGCCTCTTTGAGCTCCATAACACCAGTCCTCCAGCCATCAAGAAGATTTATCCTGATGTTGATCTCCTTGTATTGAGGTCTCCTCCATAGTCCAAGTCCATGTACCTGAGTGGTTTGATAGATCCTCCTAGGCTTTGAGCATATACAATTTTGAAGTCTAGTGTGCCTTTGACATAGGCAAGGACATGAAGTAATGCCTTCCAGTAGGACAGTCCAGATTTTGATTGAAAACATGCTATTAAGGTTACTGCAAATGATAGATTGGGTCTTTGTGGCAGCTTAAGCCCACATAAGAGCCCCTAGCAGTTCATGGTATAGTTTGTCTGCCATGAAAACCTGTTCAGCTTCATTCTTGAGAGACATGTTGTTTGTGAGGATAATGCCAGATGGTAATGGGGTATATCTAGGGTGACAATTCCTCATGTTGAATCTCTCTAGGATGTGATTGAGGTATGCTCTCTGTGACAAGGAGATTGAACCTGTTTAATGGTTTTGGGAAATGGCCATCCCTAGGATGTATGATGGTTCTCCAAGGTCCTTAACTTTGTAGATCTGTGCTAGTTCCCTTTTGGCCTATGTTGCTCCATCCTTTGTTGACAATAGGCCAAATGTGTCATTGTTAAATGTGTTTGTTATGGTGGCTTCCTGGCCCATCATCCTTGGATGTACACACAGATCTGCATGTGACCTCCTATATCCTAAGTCTTTGTAAGCACTGTCAAGAGTCCAATACCAGTCAAAACCCCCTTGCATGAGGCTGTAAATGGTTTTCCAGAGTCTGGCAAGCTTCCCCTCCACTCCCAGAAAACCAGGTGGGAGCTTCATATAAATGTTGTACTCTAGTATGCTATTTAGATAGGCAGGCACAAGATCCACCTGCCAGATCTCCAGCCCCTCCTGTGCCGCTATTGCTGCCAACATCCTGAGTGATTCTAGGGGGACCACAGCTGCATATGTTTTGTCAAAGTATTTGCTGGTGACCTGTGAGAATCCTTTGGCAACCAAACAGGCCTTTCTTCACATTACAACACCCTTGGCATTGAATTTGTTTGCATAGACCCATCTACACTCAACTATGTTCTTATCCCTTGGCACTTGTAACTCCAGTACTAGCTCAAACACTCCCCAATCCTCCATCATCTTCAGTTCTTCCTCCATGGCTTGCACCCACAACTCCGGTCTTCTCATTGCCTCTGAATAAGTCTGTTCTCAACATCTCCTACCTGGTCTGTGATTTCCAACAGGTATGCATATGGGTTTTCCACCATCAGGGCTGTCAGTGTTTCTCTGTTATCTGCCCAGGCCTCTCTATCAGTCCAGGCTGCTTCCTTCCTCTGTATTGTCCCTTAAGCAGCCACCAATGCTAGTGAAGGCTTGGTCAGCCAACTTGATTGTTGTAGTGGCTGCACAGGGACATTATTGTGTCTGGAGGAAGTGCTGGAGGCTCATGTATGTGCAGCCTCTGATGTACTCTCAGAGTCGGAGGAATGTGGGTGTAGTGGTTCATCTCTGGGCTAAATTCTTGGGGCAACTGGCTGACATGCTGTGAGGTACCCCTTGCATAGAGCTTGCCAGGATGATAAGGGTGGTGTTTGGTGCATGTGCAGTTTCCTCTACCTCTGGGTCTAGGATTGTTAATGCTCTGTGACCATTTCCCTCCTTGAAGATTATGTCTGGCAATGTCATGATCAATCTAGTGACCTCATCATATAGCCAGTAGCTACTATTTGCATATCCCACCAGCCAAGCTTTTACTGAGCATGGGTCCAGTTTTGATTTTATCAGTTCATTGGAGACTTTGGCCCATGCCCAGCACTCCCACAGTCTGAGATGGTCTACTTGCTGTCTCTGGCCTGTCCAAACTTCTTTAGAGATAGTTCTGGGGTGTCATGAAGATGGAAGTAAGTTTCTTGTGTGCACTTGCACTGCTGCTGCTTCTGCCCACAGTTCTTTTGGCAGACCACTCTCTGCCAACCATGCACCTCATGCCTTCCAGTATAGTTCAATTGGTCCTCTCAACTAGTCCATTTTGAGCATGCATGTAGGAGGTGGTGACATGGAGAATGATTCCATGTGTTCCCAGGTACATTGTCCATGATTCATTTACCCACTCTCTTCCAGCATCAATCCTGACCTCTCGCAGCTTCTTTCCTGTTTGTCACTCCAATTGCATATGGAATGATGAGAAGGCAATAAGTGTTGTGTTTGCATCCTTTCTTGTCAGGAAGTACACTGATACATACGATGTGCCACCATCCACTGCAACCACCATATATACAGCTCCCCCCAATGACTGGACACTGGATGGACCCTGTCCAAATCTCCTATACCATACTTTGAGGGTCTTGAGTTTTGCCAGGGATTTTGTGGTCATTGCTGCTGGTCCTGGTGAGCTAAGTAGGTACATTCCCCCAGTTCCTGTCCCTTGGAGTACTTCTTTGCTGGTTGTTTCATTAAACTGTGCATATCCTCCCCCAAAGACTACCTTGAAGCCAGCTTTGTCAAAACAATTTATTGAGATTAGGTTCAATGATAAATCAGGGGCATGTAAGGCATTGTTGAACACTAATTGAAATGTTCCTTCTGTTGTTCTGATACCTTCTCTTAACCATGCCCCTTCTGATCACTTGGAATGATGCTCTCCTAGGTGCTGCATGGGCTTCAACAGGGTTTTTGAGTTCTTTGTAGTCAATAAAAACATGCCTGGCTACAAAGAAATGGTCTGTGGCACCTGGGTTGGCATATGTTGGAATGGTTGTGCCCTTCAACTGGTAGGTCCCCATGCTCTTGTTTCCTTTTGGAATTGTTGCAGACAGTGCATAGGTGATGTGAGGTTGGTCTGTGGTCTGTGGTCTGTGGGACAGATGTTGCTGCCACATTTGCTGCTAGTGTGCTTGTCTGAGGGAGTGTTGAGTTTTGTGTTTTGTTTGATGGTGTTCTAAAGATTTTCCCTTTGTTTTGGAAGTTGGGGGGAAATTGCCCCTCTTTGCCTCCCCCTTTCCAGTAGCAGTTTTCTATGGCATGACTGGATCACTGACAATTTGGGTTGACACAGACCAGCCCTGGTTTTGACTGAGTCTGTAGGGCAGTTGCAGATACACCTGCTTTCTGTTTTTGTGAAGCCAATCTGTCCCAGTGTATTGTGAGAGCTGCAATGATGTCTTTAGTTATTGTCATTGTGTATAACCCTGCAACCACTGTGTTCCATGACTCTGGTAGTGATGATGCCATGAGGATGGTCCTGAAAGCTGAGTCATCTATCTTTGCCCCCTTTTCTGTTGCCAACTTCCACTTTTTACTGAGGTCTTTGATATACTTCAAGAAGTCCATTCCATCCTGGAATTCTGTGGCACGTAGTTGCTTCTTGGCATTCATTGTGGCTATTTTGGAGAACACTCCATAGTTTTTGGTCAGGGTTGTCCATGCTTTTGCTGCCATCCTGTCCATATGTATCCCGAGCCTGACAGGGTTCTTTGTGTTGTAGATGATTAACCCTAGTGTCCATGCATCTCTCTACTCCTATTCTTCCAGAAAGGAGTTTTTGATGACCATTCAGTAGGTTTCACCTCTAATTTTGTGTCAGTGTTAGGGTCAATGTCTGGCTTTCTAATAGTTCCATCCAGGTAGCCGCGGGCCCCTCGTGGCATGGCAGCTATGAGGATTTGATTTTTGAATGTTGTGTAGTTTGTTCCATCGAAATGTGCTTCCTCGAGGAATGTCGGTGGGTTTGACAAATTTGTGGGTGTCATTTTTAATTGTAGGTGTGGATGTGGAGGTAAGTGTGCAAAGTTTTTGTGGATATGGTGAGTCAATGTATCCGGAACTGTGGCTCAACGGCAGTGGGAGTGCTAATGGGGCTGATAACATGCAGAGTTATAGTGTAAGTCCTCAGTCACTCCAAGTATATGTTGTTGACTGAATTTATTACCTGCAGAGTTACGGTGTAAGTCTACAGGGTATGGTAAGTTGATTTATACATAAATGTAAGTAGATCGGCTTATCCTCAGTCACTCTAAGTATATGTTGTTGACTGAGGGCTTGCATCTCCTATGTCTAAATGATCTACCCAAAAAAAATTTAGCTTTGGAAGTAAAGTGGGACAAATACCAATCATGCACCACCTCAAGTGGTGTGTCACTAACTGGCAGTGGTTTAGTAAATATAGTAAGAAATGAGAGAATAGAAAGATATAACGATGTATCGGATGGTTTGGACAAGACATTCCTCAACATCCCCAAACCGATGGACTAACAGAATGCACCAACCAGACTCTTGAGACCTAGTTTTGCGCCTACACATCTTATCAACAAGATGACTGTGTTGATTACCTTGCACTTGCCGAATTCTCTTTTAACAATCATACCAATTCCTCCACTCAACAATCACCTTTGTTTGCAAACCTCGGCTACAATCCCGACTTTGTAATTCATATAACAGAACACACAACCAATCCAGCTGCCACAGACCTCACTAATTGACTCCAAGGAATCCACTCTGAACTCCGATTAGAATTACAACAAGCTAACAATTACATGGCAACATATTACAACCGTCAACACATGCCTGCACCTGAATTCAAATTCGGAGACTATGTCTAGTTACTCCATCAAAACATTAAGACCACTCATCCTTCAGACAAACTTGACTATTGTCAAATTGGTCCCTTCAAGATATTAGCCTGCCACCGGACTCTCTTCATATCTCCTTGAACTCCCCAAGTCCTACTCCCGACTTCATCTTGTGTTTCATGTTTCTTTACTCAAATCCTTTACTCCAGCCAGTTCTATCCCTGATCATTTACAAACTGTCCCTGTCCCCCTAGTAGATGTCATTCCTGATCAACCACGTGACAACAGTACCATCATTGATACTCAAAGAATCAGACGTTGTTTTGACTATTTTGTGTCATGGAAAAAACTATCAGATTCTGAAAACTTTTGCATACCTCTCTCTGACATCCTGTCTGAACTTCACAAAATCCTCGAACATTGGCACAAATGTAGTTCCTAGACATCCCTCAAATCTAATTCAACCACAAACCCACGCCCATCACCACATTACCCAAACTTGTACCGTTCACAGAAGCATTGTCCATCACTCAATACGATCAACTCCAGCCCCATCACAACACAATTTTGAGCCTCCCCAACAAACTACAACTCAATCTGGACGCATTGCATGCCCTCCTGTTATGATAGACTCATAGCTGTGGTGGCAGTGTTTCTAGCAAGTGATCACTTCCTAACATATTTCCTTTTATATCCCATTTCCCTCCTTCATGTGGAAGTGAACCCTTGATCAGTGCTATATAGTTATTCAGCTACCAATGAGGGCTAGTAAAAAGTATCCTTACCTTTAATTATACCCTCAGTTCTATTCTACAGACTGAGGGTATGTCTACCTTACTTATCTTACTTATTCTTATGCTTATTGTTTCCTGTAGACACGATACTTAGCTACATTCTACAGGTAAATATATGAGTTCTATTCTACAGACTGAGGACACAATACTTAGCTACGTTCTACAGGTTATAGGGCCCCATTAAGCACTTCGCTCACTGAAAATTGCTGTGACAACGTTAACAACCTAACTTCACATTTCACATGACTTCAAGCACTACATCTGGAGGAAGCAACCCTCCAATATTCCTGGACAAGTGCATGTTTTATAGCACAAATTATATTGCATTCAGGGACCGAGTTACTCTAGCTGCACGTTTAAAAGGGGCGAAAGGATACCTCGATGGTACAATCTGAGACCCCACCACAAAAGAGGAGACATCTGACTCCTCACCATCCCCAAAAATCCCACTTCCCTCAGGCCAAGAAAAGGGGGAGTGGTGGAATCCACATCCAACCCCCCAAGAATGGGAGATTTGAAATGCATGGGCGCTGGCCCTCATTGTCTACAACACCAAAAATCCTATTGGAATGGGAATCAAGATGTCGGGGTCAGCTGCCAGCGCCTGGTTAGCTCTCAAAGAAAATTATGACACTGTCTCTGACCTGGGAGCCACTGCAGGTGACAATGCACTTTGAGCAACAAAATACACTGATGGGATGGACTTCCCGGAACATATCAAGGATCTTCATGAGAAGTGGAATACAGCCATTGAAAAGGGTGCAGACATCCGGGACAACCACTTCCAAGCTATCATCATCTCCTTACTCCCAGCCTCCTGGAATTTCATTGTTCCTTCACTCAACACAGCTGAGACGTCGGTCAAACTCATCACAGGTCTTATAGTCCACTGGGAGCGCCTAAAAGAACAAGCCAGAAGTAATATGCCTGTGTCGTCCACTCTACTTGTGAAAACAAATCCTCAGGCTCAACAAAAACCCATATGCATTAACCCAAATTGCAAAAGAACAGGACACACTATAAAGAATTGTTACTGGAAAGGAGGAGGAAAGGAGGGGCAATTCCCACTGAATTTTGGACGTCAGAGAAACCAGACTTCAACCAATTCCACAAATAACCCCTCCAACTCCACCTCCAGCTCTACAACCGTGAATCTCGCTAACGCATCATCAAATCTTCCTGACAGGTACACAACCTATGCACTAGTCACCAACTTGAACTTTGAACCTTCCAAAATCATTAGTGGAGGTGCTCAGGTTCCCCAGATTTCCACTCATGCATTTGCTCTTAAAGCAGGAGGAAAGACCTTGACTTATGCTGACTCTGGAGCGACAGATCATTGTTTTGTTGACCGGTTAGAGTTTGAGACATATGAGGAGTACTTGACCCCCAAGCAGGGGGTGTCAGCAAACCGCGGGAGAGTCTTTCGCATACTGGACTCAGGTACTGTGAAGAAATGCGTCATAAATAATGGAGTCAAGTCGAATCTTGTCTTTAGTGGTGCCCTACACACACCTGAGCTGTCTGCAAACCTCATCTCCATCGGAAAATTCAATGACCTTGAGTTTTCTGTGCTATTTGGTGGGGGAAAAGCGACATTTAGCAACCCAAGCAGGAAGGCTTTCATGGTGGGAAGCAAGCAAAATCGCATGTACCTCCTCAACTTCTACCCTTTGTCCTCCCCGACTATGACTTCACCTCAAACCGCAACTGCCATGGTGGCTCGATCCTTGAACCGACCAGCAGATCTTGATGTCTGGCACCGTTGTTTTAATCATGCAAGTGTCCAATTCATACGGAAGTTGGCATCAAAAGCTATGGTTGAAGGTCTCAATATCACTGGGAATCTCAAACTGCCAGGTATCTGCAAAGACTGCATCTATGGAAAACATACAACCAGACCTTTTGACAGAGAGTCAGAGGATATCCTTATTGCGGGTACAAAAGTCTACATTGACTTGTGGGGGCCGGCCAGTGTGGTCTCCTTGGGTGGGGCCAACTATCAATTGATGTTCACAGATGCCGGGTCTTCAAGGCTACAAGCCACGTTTCTTTCAAACAAGGCTGGAGAGACTACATTAGCAGCATTGAAGATCTACATCGCAGAGGCAGAGTGGCAGACTGGGAACCCAGTCAAGATTGTCCAGGTCAACAATGGGTCGGAGTGGGTTAACCAGCACTGGAGGGTCTTTTTTGAGACTTCTGGTATTGTCTTCAAGCCTGTTGTGCCCTATGCTCATTCTCAAAATGGAGTCGTCGAGAGATCAATCCACACTGTGTATGATGGAGTTTGTTGCCTCCTCACAGATAGTGGCCTCCCCATGAACTTATGGGCCAAGGCTGCCTCAGTGGTGATCTACACCAGGAACCTCCTCCCATCTAGTTGACACCCAGATGTGATTCCTGAGGAAAAGTAGACAGGCAAAAAGCAGGATGTGGGACACTTATGTCCATTTGGCTGTATGGCATATGCCCGAGTCCCCGAGGAATTGATCAGATCAAAGCTGGACCCTAGATCTGTCAAATACATCATGGTTGGTTACTCTACCCATGGATACCGCCTCTATGACAAGAACACTCGCCTTATTGTCACTAGTCGCAACATTATTTTTGAAGAGGGAGTGGGACACCGGTCTGTGGCTTACCCTGACAAGAATGACCTCTTATCCTCGACCCCAATCCCTGTTAATCCTGCAGCACCACCTATCCCTCCCCCTTGACCCCAGATTGCCCCACGTATTCAAGCGTCTGATGGACCGTTGAACCCTCCAAGTGAAGCCCCATTGGAGAGCAATTCTCCTGCTACTTGGCCTCCTGAACTTACAGATTTACCAGTTGCGCTGAGGAGATCAGCTCAGAATGTTTGCCCAACCCATGCCTTGGTAGATGCCAGGGAGACTTTGAATGCACAGTGCATAGCTCAAGAGGCAGGGGAAGAGTGGGCAGAGGGGAGTGATGATGCTGAGGCCTTGTTTACGACCACATTTGCTTTTTTGGTCTCTACCATGGCCAACCTGGATCCCGCAACCCGAGTTCCCAAAACCTATTGGGAGGCGATGAAGTCCCCAGATCTGTGGGGACTGGCTATCAAGGGTAAACTTGCAGTTATGGAAGAGAAGGGAGTGTGGGTCCTCATTGACAAAGCTGAGGTCCCTGCTGGAAAGAAGATCGTGGAATCAATGTGGGTGTTTGCCAACAAGTTCAACTCAGAGGGAGAGATCAACAAATGGAAGGCCCGGTTGGTTGCAAAAGGGTATACACAGGTTCAGGGCGAGGATTTTGACAAAACTTATGCATCGGTGGTTTGCCTTGAGTCAATGAGGATGTCGGTGGCGATTGCGGCTTCATTGGGATTGGAGCTTTGGCAGATTGACTTTGTATCAGCCTACTTGAACAGTGATCTGGAACACACCGTATACATGTGTCCTCCACCTGGTCTTTGAAATGCAGAGGGGAAGTGTCAGAGAGTAGACGCGTCGGACTAAACGCCTCCAGGATGCTAGGATCACGTGTGTTCGCTCAAGTCACTTCAAGTATGTTTTCCGTAGTTGTCACACCTCAGTTCGTTCCACTTCACAGTGCACGAGACTGAGGTGTGTTTCTTGTATTAATATCACTTTACATTCACTTACATATACCCATACCTAGTACGCTTCGGCTTTGTCTAGGTAATTCAAATATTAGTTCGTTCCACTTCACAGTGCACGAGACTGAGTACGCTTTGGCTTTGTCTAGTCTCTCAATTTTCATTCTCGCCTGCACGTCGACCTCTGAAAGGTTATGGGCCGCGTTGCCTAATACCGATCAGAATTAGACGAACTCAAAACAACAGGACATACGTTCCTCATCGTGTTCCATCTGCGCAAAAACAAAACTTTCAAAAACTTCCCGAGATCACCCGAATCACCCCTCTGGACCCACTCATAGCTGCGAGCACTCACGCCTCACGCCATGTCGACCTCGGAAACATCTTCGAGCTCCTGTCCGACCCTCACTGGGCCTGACAACTTCCAAATCTGGAAGATCAGGATCATGGCAAAACTTCGACAAGAAAAAGTCTGGGATACTGTCACAGAACCATTGCCAAACACATCCACGGAGCAAACTACATCACCTGGCGCACCTGTAACCTACTCAAGCACATCGGCTCAGGCCCACACTGACAGCTGGGCAGTTCGCGATTCGAAGGCTGCAGGCATCATCATCGCATATGTCTCCGACAGATTGGCAATAGAAGTTGGTGAACTACCCCATGCCAAAGACATGTTTGAAAAACTAGTGAAGATTCACAAAGACACAAACGTCGGAGTCAGCGCTTTCTATACCTTTGTCTCCATGCTCAACCGCAAATGGGATGGTTCCCCTTCGACTCTCAGCGACCATATTGCCGCGATCTCTGCCGCTGATGCGAAGCTTACCGCTATGAAGAAGCAGATTGATCGTGAGTTCCTTGCGTACATATTGCTCCACACGTTACCAGAGGACAATGTATGGGAATCATTCCGCGCTACTGTCCTAAACTCCCTTATCCCCGGAAAATCATTGTCATTCTCCAAGCTCTCGGACCGCCTCACGTTTACGGCCACTGCACAACAGGGAGCAATGTCCGATGCAGCACTTAAAGCCAACACTGTCTCTAGGCAAAAGGCAAAAACAAAGACCGACAAATGGTGTGAACATCACAATTCGACCACTCACAACACAAGCGAATGTCGATCACTGAAGGAGCAAAAGGATGGCAAGAAAAAGGAAAGAGGGAAGGCCAAAGTGAAAGCAAACCGTGCCAGGCATGACTCAGTTTTGGACAGTGGGGATTCGGACACCATGGAGAGCAAAGCGGGTGAAGGAACTGCTGGGTACTCAAATATCAAGTCTGCTCGTATTTCTAAAGCACTAATGTCACGAATTTTGGCTTATGCTGGGAGTGACTCAAGAGAACTCACCTGTTCAAGTACAATAGCAGACTCCGGTGCTTCAGCCCACATGACCCCACATCGCGAGTGGTTCAAATGTGGAACATTCAAGAAATTGAGCCCGCCACGAAAGATTCACTTTGGGGATGACTCCTTTGTTGAAGCCACAGGTGTGGGCACCATTGCCCTAAAATGCGACATCAATGGTTCAACAAAGATTACAGAACTTGAGAATGCTCTCTACGTACCGTCTTTTCGACTCACACTTGTGTCAATTCGCCGTCTCGACAAAGCGGGCTACTACACCGTATTTCAAAATGGGGCGTGCAAGATAAAAACCTCGAAAGGTCGAAAGGTAGTTCTCACCGGGTTGCATAAAGGGGACCTATACCACTTGAACACATCACCGACACTCCACGCCCTCACCTCCATAGACATAAATGTCCTTCACCGTCGTCTTGCCCACATGTCACCAAACAAGCTGATACAAATGGTGAACGAAGGGTACGTTGAAGGCATCGATAAAATGACAGGAAAGGCAAAATTCTGTGAGCCGTGCGTCTTGGCTAAGTCCAAAAAACTCCCCTTCAAACACAAAGGACAAAGAGCCACTCACCCATTCCAAGTTATACACTCCGATGTCGGTGGACCCATCAACCCAGCCGATTGTCATGGAAATCGTTATTGGATATCGTTCATTGACGGGTATGGACGCTTCCCTTGGGTGTACTTCATGCAAAAAAAAAGCGAGGCTGTGTCATGCTTCCGCGAGTTCAAAAACGACATTCGAGCCCACCTTGGGGCCGAAATTGGGGAACTGCACCTCTCCAAAAACTTCATTGATTTTTTCCAATCGGACAATGGTGGAGAATACATTGGAAGGTTATTTCAAGAAGAGCTTGGCAAGACTGGCACTGTGCACCTCACAATGGCCGCAGACACACCTGAACAGAATGGATTAGCTGAACGCATGAACCAAACCCTTGTAAACACCGCTACCGCCATGTTAATCGAATCTGGACTCCCAAAATTGTTCTGGTCTGATGCGATGTTGACCGCTGCCACTGTAATTGGGAGGACGCCGGCAGCTGGACTAAAGGGGAAGGTACCCTACTCAGTGATCTTCAACCGCAAGGTTGACATTTCCTGGTTTTGCCCATTCGGTTCTACTGCTTACGCTCTCATACCCAAAGATAAACGGCAAGGAAAGTTTGCGGACAAAGCTCGAAAAGCAATACTTATCGGCTACATGACCGGAAAAAAGGCGTACAAACTCCTGGATGTAAAAACAAAGAAAGAGTTCAGCAGTCGACATGTACGCTTTGATGAGAACACCGATCTGCTGTCAGAGATTGTAAATCTTGAAACCAGAGACATTAAGACACCTGAGCGAAAGTGGGGGCCGAACCTGTTGAGACCAGCGCTAAACAAGGCAAGGATTGAACAGGACAATGGGTATAATTCAGACGATGAATCGACGTATGATGAACACCCTGGGACAGTGGGAGCAGATGCGAACGGGCTCGGTACCAAGGACAGACCCACAGAAGCAGATCCTGCACTACCTCCGTCACAAATGCCGCACCCAACTTCCCAATCTTCCCAAATACAGAAGCCACCGTCACAGTCAAAGCCAGAGATAGACACTACTCAATTGAGCAAACCTATAGGTGCGATCAAAAAGCGAAAAAGAATCGATGAAAAACCACCAGAAAGTCAGGATTCAGTGGGAGCAAGTTCAGAAACGCTTAATAAACGACCCACGCGCATTTGAAAAGCCGTTGTCCGCAACGCTGACTACGATCGAGCCGTCCAAATTCAAGAACAGCGAAAGGAGGACACCAGGGCTGAGAAGCGCGTTCGACCCGTTGAAACTGGAGCCGATCAACCATCAGGAGAAATGCACCGAACGCTGCTTGATATCCAAGCACGAGCTGATGACCCTGAGCTCAGCGATTTAACGGACACACCAGAATCTGAGGACAATGAAGTGTACTTCGCCGGAATATTGGAAACTGGACCGTCCAATCACGCACTCCCTCGAAATGCAAAAGAAGCCCTCGAAGGGCCAGATAACGAGCACTGGAGACCAGCACTACAAGAAGAGCTGCAGAACCTCATAGATAACAACGTCTTTGAAGTAGTACCTACCCCCAAGGGAGTAAAACCCATCACTTCGAAGTTAGTGTTTCGTGTTAAGTACGATGCCAGCGGGGAAGTCGAGCGGTACAAGATTCGAATAGTTGCTCGAGGCTTTACACAGGTGGAAGGCGTGGACTACAAAGAAGTCTGGGCCCCAGTAGCAAACCTTGAGTCGATTCGTGTCATTCTTGCACTGGCTGCAAAGTACAATCTCGAACTTGACCAAATGGATGTAGCAACAGCGTACCTAAATGGGGAACTTGAAGAGGAGCTATACATGTTCCCACCCGAGGGCGTTGCAATCCCAAATGGCTACTGCTGGCGGCTCAAGAGGTTGTTGTATGGTCTCAAACAAGCAGGCCGGACATGGAATCTCACGCTTGATAAGAAGCTTCGAGATCTCGGTTTCTCACGTCTAAATGCTGAGACATGCCTTTACGTTTACAGGGAAGGAAACCACATCTGTTTCTTGGTGGTATATGTCGATGATTTCATACTGGCTGCAAGCTCACGTCCTCTCATGGACAACATAAAAGCAAGTTTGTCAAGGACCTTCAAAATGCGTGATCTTGGACCCGCGACATACATATTAGGAATCCAAATTAAGCGAAACCGAAAGGCACGAACCATTTCACTGTGCCAAGAGCAATATATTAGAACCATTGTCGAACGCTGCGGCATGAAGGATTCAAAACCGACGTGGACCCCAATGGCAACTAGTGCAAAACTCACAGCTGAGGACCCCGAGTCAAACGTCACAATTACCGACATGGAAATCGGCGGCAAAAGAGTCTCGTACTCAAGTGTAGTCGGCTCCCTCATGTACGCTATGATGGGAACTAGACCTGACATAGCTTACGCTGTCGGAGTGCTTGGTCGTTTTAGTGCAAATCCAAAACGTCACCATTGGGCAGCTGCAAAACGAGTTTTACGCTACCTGAACACCACAAGTGATATGGAGTTAAAGTTCGACGGAAATGATGTAGGCATAGACATGTCCTTTCACGGCTATTCTGATGCCGACTGGTCTGGCGACTCAGACACATCCCGGTCAACTTCAGGGTATGTTTTCATCTCGGTCTGTGGAGCAATTGGGTGGGCCAGTAAACGGCAAACTATGGTGGCACTTTCCTCCACTGAATCAGAATATATAGGTCTCTGCTATGCAGGGCAACACTTGGCATGGCTTAGGAGTTTCTTCGAGGATATTGGATACACTCAAAAGGACCCATCCACTCTTCTGTGTGATAACCAAGCTGCCATAATTCTGACAAAGGAACCGCAGTATCGATCCAGAACAAAACACATCCAACGCAAGTACCATTATTTGCGCGATGACTTGGTGTCGAAAGGTCAAGCTACCGTGCATTTCGTTCCCACTGAAGATATGGTTGCCGACATTTTCACAAAAGCTCTGCCGCATGACAAGCATTGGAAGTTCGTAAAAGCTATGGGACTACGACTCCACACGAGTGGGAGTGTCAGAGAGTAGACGCGTCGGACTAAACGCCTCCAGGATGCTAGGATCACGTGTGTTCGCTCAAGTCACTTCAAGTATGTTTTCCGTAGTTGTCACACCTCAGTTCGTTCCACTTCACAGTGCACGAGACTGAGGTGTGTTTCTTGTATTAATATCACTTTACATTCACTTACATATACCCATACCTAGTACGCTTCGGCTTTGTCTAGGTAATTCAAATATTAGTTTGTTCCACTTCACAGTGCATGAGACTGAGTACGCTTCGGCTTTGTCTAGTCTCTCAATTTTCATTCTCACCTGCACGTCGACCTCTGAAAGGAAGTTGCTACATCTCAGGAAGACCATCTACGGCCTCATGCAGGGAGGGCACAATTGGTGGCACATCCTCGACAAAGCTTATGATGCTCTGGGCTACCTTGCCTCTAGGGCTGACAGCTGTGTTTGCTATAAGCGCATCAAACACAAACACACTATTACCAACAATTACAACAACGATGTCCTCAGAGTTTCATTGACCAAGGAGGGAGCTAGCATTGCAAAAGCAGAGCTTGGGTCGAAGTTTGAGATTAAGGACATGGGGGAACTCAGCTACATTCTAGGAGTCCGAGTTGACAGAGACCCATCCACTGGTGACATCTCACTATCCCAACAAGCTTACCTGCAGAGGATGCTTGAATGTTTTAGCTTTAATCGCTCTAACCCTCAATCCACCCCACTACCCACTAGTCTGATTCTCACTGAGTCAAATTCCCCCCAATCTGACTCCGACCATGATTACATGAAGGACAAGCCCTATCGAGAGGCTTTGGAGTCGTTAATGTGGGCTCAAGCGGCTACTCGACCAGATCTTTCTTACGCTGTTGGTTTGCTTGCGAGATTCCAGAATAAACCCGGACCTGCACATTGGAAGGCACTCTCCCATGTCATGCAGTATGTGAACGGGACTCTGGACTATCGCATCACCTACCGACGAGGAATTGACATCAAGCCGATGGGGTTCGTGGATTCAGGCTATGGAGGAGACCTCGACACGCGTAGGTCTACTGGAGGTTATGTTTTCACCATGGCTGGGGGAGCGGTCTCTTGGAGCTCCAAGAGGCAACCCACTGTCGCTCTCTCCACTATGGAAGCGGAATACATGGCCTTGATTCGCGGTGCCCAACAAGCCCTCTGGATGTTCAACTGGCTTCTCGACGTTGATCTGCCCCAGAAACTCCCGGCTTTGCTCCGGATCAACTATTCACCCGCTATGTCGCTTGCCCAGTACACAAAAGGGCACGCCCGTGCAAAACATATTGATATTCGGCACCACTATATTCGCGAACGAGTCAAAGAAGGACAGATTGAACTTCTCCACATCCCTTCCTCCGAAAATCCTGCCGACCTCTTTACCAAATCCCTCCCGCGCGTGCTCCACGCCCACATGATCCATCTTCTTGGCCTCAAGCCCCAGCTCGAGTCTGGGGGAGTGTTATGATGGACTCGTAGCTGTGGTGGCGGCGTTTCTAGCAAGCGATCGCTTCCTAACATATTTCCTTTTATATCCCATTTCCCTCCTTCACATGGAAGCGAACCCTCGATCGGTGCTGTATAGTTATTCAGCCACCGATGAGGGCTAGTAAAAAGTATCCTTACCTTTAATTATACCCTCAGTTCTATTCTACAGACTGAGGGTATGTCTACCTTACTTATCTTACTTATTCTTATGCTTATTGTTTCCTGTAGACACGATACTTAGCTACGTTCTACAGGTCAATATATGAGTTCTATTCTACAGACTGAGGACACGATACTTAGCTACGTTCTACACCTCCTCCGTCCAAAGACTATGCCGACTCGGTCCTCAAGAGGGGATAATGTCATAATTGGATCTATTTCCTGTCTACTGTCCGAATTCAATCGCCTATTTTTACATAGCCTCGTCAGAATACTTCTAAATGCCTCGGTTCTAGATTCTCCTAGCTACGTATTTCTCCTTATTTTTTCTCCTTATTTTATCACGGACACTTCTACATTCTCAGACTTTTCCCTATTATTTCACCCTTATTCTAACTCTCCTTTACTTAGTATAAAAACCTCATGTATTCGATAACATCTTCAGGCGATTAACACAGTTGTCCTCCATTTCTCGCACTCAATCTCTGAACTTGTTGAGGATACGGTCTTATCAAATAACAAGTTACATAATCTTCGTATCTTTTTTTTGCATATGTTACGGTCACACCTCAGTGCTCTACAATCACTGAGGTACCTCAGTGCTCTACAATCACTGAGGTGTAAGTCCCACATTTGTTATTACATTTATCTTTACTTACTTGAGTAGTATCTACCTTTTTATTCAGGTATATACACAATATATTAGTGCTCTACAATCACTGAGGTTATCTACCTCTTTATTCAGATCTCCATTGTCATTCTGCTCCCCGAGACCGGTCCAGCTCAACAGGTTATGGGCCCCGAAGATACCTATGACGTTTCGACCTCGAAACTCACCGTTCCGAGACTCTCACCTGATGGATCAAACTGGACGACGTACCAGGAACGCGTTGTCAACGCGTTAACATCAAAGAGGCTTCGTCGACATGTCACCGGTACTGCGCGTAAACCAATTGCGCTCATTGAGCGCGATGGGACCTTCTTCAGGGACGACAAATCCCTATCCCCGTTATCGGATAAGGAAGTCGAGGAGCATGAAGACCTATTGGAGGATTGGCTTCAAAAGGAAGCAGCAGTTCGCGACGTTATCTACGCAACCGTTGATCAGTCTACTTTCCACCAGATTAAAGGGGAACTCACCGCTGCCGCTGTATGGAAGAAACTTGCTTCTATCCACGGCAATAAAGGCGCTATGTTCGAGACTGACCTCCTCGCCCGATTGCAGAACTCCCGTTTTATCGAGAACGGTGAAATAACTATGCGTGATCATCTTGCAAGCCTAGTTATCCTTAAAGAACGACTTTCCGAAATTGATTGCCCTCTATCAGACGCATCGTTTGCCAGCTATATCCGCACATCCCTATCCCTTGCGCCCTCCTATAAACCTCTCCTCACGACTCTCACTACCAATGCCCGTGTCACCAACAAGCCCATCTCCAGCCAGGATCTAATCTGGCACATTAACGAGGAAGCAAATAATGCTGCCATTGAAAGCAGTATTAATCAGCATCATGAAGCGATGGTAGTGGCTCATGCCAAAGCTAAAGGAGACTTGAAGGAAGCCAAAGGCAAACCAAAGTCAAAGGGAAAGGCAAA
>QGOB01004213.1:0-24105 GCA_003313055.1 Termitomyces sp. MG145 | reverse complement strand
TCAACAAGGGTGTTAACAAGGGCGGGGGAGGTATTGAGGGAGGTACTGATGAGGAGGGCCTGTCAGGATTGCGAGGAGAGGTAAGCCGTGAGGGTGTCTGGGGATAAAATTGTTGCGCGGAGGTAAGTAGCCGTGGTGAAGAAGACGTCGAAGTCTAGTCCACGATTTAGTGCATCTTCTGGGGCTAAACT
The DNA here is from genome assembly GCA_003313055.1 of Termitomyces sp. MG145. Taxonomy (NCBI): domain Eukaryota; kingdom Fungi; phylum Basidiomycota; class Agaricomycetes; order Agaricales; family Lyophyllaceae; genus Termitomyces; species Termitomyces sp. MG145. The sequence continues at coordinate 23,914 of QGOB01004213.1, read as the reverse complement.
GCTGGCTCGTTTTTCGTAAATTGGTAGTGGCAATCCTCACCATCAATGGTCCAGACTGCGTGGCCCATGGTGCGGTGTTTGGGGCAGTCGTTGATGAAGTGCCCCTGTTCACCACACAGAATGCACAAACCTTCCTTGTGCCGGTGCTCCTATACGTCGCTGGGTACGTCGATCCAGGGTTGATCAGAGTTCCGGACCTGGTTGGCTCGTAGGGACTCTTTGTTGCCGGAGGCGTTGGGGAGATCAGGGAGGGGGTTGGGTTCATCAGGAGGAGTCTCCAGGACCTCGTCGAGGGCAGCGGCATTGAGCTGAGCAGGGAGGCGGGAGCCCAGGGGGCGAGCCAGTCCCACTGGTCCTCAGCCGGGGTCAGGGCAAGCAGTGGGAGTGGCACCAGCGGGCAATCCCACGTGTGTCCCCTGAAACTGCCAGGAGGGTGGGTTTGTGGAGTTCCAAGTGTTCCGGGTGCTTGGTTTGACTTGTCAGTGTTGGGCAGCCAGCGCTGACCAGGTCATATCAATGTGATGGCTGGGATGCCAGGGGTTTGAGTGTATCCAGTGACAGGGAAGCCTTGGGGTGATGTGTCGGCTGAGATGCTGGGATTTGGTGATGCCCAGGGGTCTGTCCAGATATGGCCGCGGGTGTTGCCAATGCAGTGTTGTGAGGTTGTTGGTGGCCCTGGAGGTGTGCAAGGGGTGCGGGGGAGGTGTGTGCTGGGGCTGGAGCAGCATATGAGGATCCAGAGATGGCGGGGTTGTGACAAGCCCAATTGGAATGTTGTGCGCATGCCCAAGAGTAAGCCTCAGTCCAAGCCTACCAATGGGGTCTCCTGCCCTACCCTGACCTAGACCTATTGGACCCTCTTCCCTTAGCATTCCCTTGTAAGGAGGCCCCTCACAAGGATGCTTATAGGGATAGATGAGACCCCAAACCAGAACAGGCTGGCAGTAGCAGCTTACCAGGAACTCCAGAGCCTGACACTCCTGAAAATGTCATTGAGGAGGGCAACTAGATCCTAGCAGCCTTGACACCCCGATCATTGGACGTTGCAGAGGTCTGTGCCAGTCAGACCACATTGCAGCATCTGGCAGAGGCCTTCACCCAGAACATGCAACCAAAGTCCTTCCGAGATGCCATACCAGACTACCTTCATGACTTTGAAGACATGTTCTCCAAGACCTCCTTTGACTCCCTCTCAGAGCACAAGCCGCTACCCCCTCCCTCTCATCTCCGAGCTTGTCAATAACCTCTGTGATGCACAGTATTTCACCAAGTTAGATGTCTGCTGGGGCTATAACAATGTGTGCATCAAGGAAGGAGATGAGTGTAAGGCTGCATTCTGGACAAATCAAGGGCTGTTTGAACCACTGGTCATGTTTTTCAGCCTCACCAATAGCCCAGCTACATTCCAGACCATGATGAATGACATCTTCTATGACCTCATTGCAGAAGGAGTGGTGTGTGTGTACCTTGATGACATCCTCATCTTTACCAAGACCCAAGAGGAGCACTGCCACATTGGATACTTGTTCTGGAACGACTCTGCCAACACCAGCTCTATCTCAAACCTGAGAAGTGTGAGTTTGATTAGACCCAAGTGGAATACCTTGGACTCATCATCTCGCATGGAACAGCAGAGATGGACCCAGTGAAGGTAGCTGGAGTAGCAGACTGGCTAGCATCTTAAAACAAGAAGGAGGTCCAATCTTTTCTAGGGTTCACCAACTTCTACCAGTGGTTCATCCAGGACTTCTCTCATCATGCCCACCCTCTCTTTGACCTGACTTCAAAGGACCAGCCTTGGCAGTGGACAGACGCTCAGCAAACAGCCTTCAAGACTCTGAAATGTGCAGTGACCTCCCAACCAGTTCTCATCTCTCCAGATGACAGCCTGCCATTCTGTGTAGAGGCGGACAGCTCAGACTTTGCCATGGGAGCTGTCCTCTCCTAGCAGTCTAAGGAGGATGGGAAATGGCACCCCATTGTGTTCTATTCCAAGAGTCTCGATGCTGTGGAGCCATAACTATGAAATCCACAACAAGGAGATGCTGGCAATCATCCGTTCCTTTGAAGAGTGGCATCATTTCTTAGAAGGGGCCCGGCATCAGTTTAAGGTCTGAATGGATCACAAGGACCTAGAGTACTTCTGCACCACAAAAAAGGTCAACTGACAACAGGCCTGCTGGTCCCTCTACCTGGCAAACTCTGACTTCACACTTTATCACAGGCCAGGTCAGAGTATGGGTAAGCCAGATGCATTGTCACATTGGGCAGACCATGGGACTGGAGCAGGAGACAATGACAATATTGTCCTGCTTAGGCCAGAGCTGTTTGCGATTTGGGCACTTGAAGGTCTGGCAATCCAAGGTGAAGAGGTATCCATTCTGGCAGATATACAGAAGGGCAACTGAGACGGACTCCATGAGGATGTGTTGGCTAAAGCAGCAGCAACACTCAAGGCAGGCTGACAGACAGGGACCCATTCTGTTCACAGTCAGGAGTGGCAATTGGACCAAGGGATTCTAACATTCTGAGGACACATCTATGTGCCAAATGACCCAGAACTGAGGTGGCAGATTGTACAGCAGCACCATGATTCCAAGGTGGTAGGGCATCCAGGATGCTGGAAGACTCTGGAACTGGTGTCGCGCAACTACTGGTGGCCCCAGATGTCATGCTATATTGGTACCTACACCAGCACTTGTGACATGTGCCTTAGAACCAAGCCCTCCCATCAGGCACCAATGGGTGAGCTGCACCCTCTTTCCATTCCTGAAGAAAGGTGGAGCGTGGTCTCAGTGGACTTCATCTCAGAACTGCCAGATGTGCATGGCTATGATGCTGTCATGGTGGTTGTGGACAGCGTAGGAAAGAGAGTGCACTTCATCCCCACCACTACCACTTGCTCCACACTGAGTGCTGCCAACCTGTATCACAAAAATGTCTGGAAGTTGCATGGCCTCTCCAATGCCTTTGTGTCAGATCAAGGTCCCCAGTTCATTGCAGAATTCACCAGGGAACTGTACTGCCTGTTGGGGATCAAGCTTCAGGCCTCCACTGCATATCACCCCCAGTCAGATGGCCAGACAGAGCATGTCAACCAGCAGCTAGAACAGTACCTCTGGATCTTCTGCAGCAAATGGCAAGATGACTGGGATGAGCTGCTCCTGGATGCAGAGTTCCAGTACAACAACCATGTGCACTCTGCAACACAGACCACACCCTTCTTGCTCAACACTGGATGTAATCCACACATGGGCTTTGAACCATTCCAGCACCCCTCTCAGAACAAGTCTGTAAACAAATTTGTGAACTGCATGAAACAGGCTCAAGAGGAGGCAAGAGCAGCTCTAGCCAAGGCCAAAGATGACATGGCCCATTACTATAATCAGCGGCAGACTCCTGCACCAGAATATCTACCTGGAGACAAGGTCTACTTGGATGCTGAAGACATTCAGACCATGCGCCTGTCCAAGAAGCTCTCTTACAAGTTCCTGGGCCCTTATGCAGTGGAGTGTGCAGTGGGACATTTAGCATACCATCTGCACCTACCCCAGGCAATGTGTGGTATTCATCTGGTATTCCATGTTGTCAAACTCTGGCCTGCAGTTGCGGATCCAATTCCAGGTTGACGAGCAGACCTCCCGCCACTGCCAATAATTGTGGACAATGAAGAACACTATGAAGTCAAGGCCATTCTAGACAGCTGCATCTTCCACCACAAGCTTCAGTATTGAGTGGAGTCGAAAGGTTTTGGCTATGAGGACTCTTCCTGGAAACCTGCTGAGAGTGTCAGGGCCCCCCTCCGAGTGAAGGAATTCTATGACAGACACCCAGATGCCCCCAAGTTGGTTCGGGGCCTTTACACTCTGTCACCAGCACTGTTCCAGTCAGCATGGCATGCATCAAGGCACTGCAAGCTAGAGGGGGGGTGATGTAAGAGGACATCCCTTCCTGAGCCTATACATTCCTTCTCCTTCCATACATCCATCCTCCCCTTCCGTTTCCCCTTCCTTTTTCCCCTTCTTTCTGTCTCCATTCCTTCATACATTGTCTGTTACATATTGTCCGAGTTTTTGATTAGGTAATTCTTTACCAATCAACTCTTCTGGCAATGTCCGAGTTTTTCATCTTTTATTTCCACACACCTTTTTCAGTGGCTTATGTGTACTATATAGTTGATTCCTATGCTTCTGGGGCCCCAGAAGCATCCACATCCTGGCATAGGGATTCCTCAGACTTATTCTCTTTGGATATCCATCTGCCAGGTGAGTAGCTAGCCCTGTACACTGTAGCCACTTACTAATATATCTTTGGATATCCCTCTGCCAGTTGTGTGAGTTCCACAGCTCTCTGAGGTTGCCCTTACACATGCCTCTCTTCTTCTGCCCTTCCTGCTGTAACTTTAGATTGCCTCCATTGCCAATCCAATAAGTCCACCTTGTCCTGCCATTCCTGTAATGTTCTTGGTGAAGGATTGCACTGATAGATCTTCATCAACAGGTTTTTTTTTCAGGCCCAACTTATAACAATTAAGTAGTGTTGCTTCATTCCACTTTGTATTGTTTTTCAGGTTATCAAACTCTGTGTTATAATTTGTCTGCTGATTTATCTTCCATAACAAGGGTTTGAATCTTAGTGGTGGCAGTTTCCTGAGGAGTTCAGTCTCCAAAATGGTCCTTAAATGTGGCTTGAAACAGTGCCAGGTAGTGAGTGCCCCTTCTCTTTCATCTTGAATAAGTTCTAATTGATTTTCCACTCATTTATCTGCCTTGTCACCCTTCATTAATGCTAAGGCTGTAGCCACTTTAACTTTGTCCCTTAGGACTTCAGCTTGCATAAAATACTGGTTGCAGGCTCACAAGAAGTAAGCAGCCTTATCTTTCAATCCTTTGAACTCATTGGGGAGTAAGATAGTTCTGAGATTTACTGCGATGTTGATATGTGGCTGCGGCAGTTTGTGATGGCAGTGAAGTTGTTGGTTGTGGTAATCTATGGATTGGGCAGTAGCTAATGCAAGCTGATTAATGAATTAATGTCAAGTTTTGCAGGGGTGGCACCCTAAGTGGGGATAAGGTGATTGATGGCATTGAGGATGGAAGTGATCCCACTTTGAAGAATGCTGACCACATCCTCTGGTGCCATAGTAGACATAGGATTGGAGTCAGACAACATAGGTATGTAATAGAATTTGCTGTGACATGCATGCAAGTGAGAACTCAACTCAATTGGCTGATTGAGTGTCTTTGGACAATGCATGCAGGAAGCTGGGTAAGTGTTCTTAGGCCATGAGCAATGCATGTTCATGCCAATAAACCAGAGAGCAGTTGTCAAATACCTGCTTTGCTTGGTTTTGCAGGATTGTCAGTGCTCACTGGGATTGGGGGTGAGACAGACCTTGCTTGCAACACTCCAGGGCTTGATACTGGCTTGTATCTTGTTGTCATGATCAGATATTTTTGATATATTTACATTTCCAAATCTCTCCCTATTTTATTCTACATCTTAGTTTCACAAAGTATCATTTCTCCTTTAAACTATGATATTTGATGATGATTAAACCCCTTTAGTTATCACAAGGACAGTTCTCATTTGCACATGATTATTGGAAGGGAGAGTATAGAAACCTTATGTATTTGATAGATAGCTCTAACTTGGTTATCATGATTTTTCATATTTGATTATTAAGTTAAATCCTAACATTATAACCAAGTTCCCCCTACTCAGCCAGGTCTCTGCTCATCATCTTTGCTGTTTATTCCATCAAACTCAACACTTCATTCTCCATCTTACTTGTTCTCATCACTAACTGTGTAACCAAATCTATGAAAGTATTTTTTTGCAACATTTATTCTAACCTCTACATCACTAACCATAGTTAGACATATGTAGCAAGAAACCTTAGTCAGTAGAGTACAAAAGGGCTGCTCTGTGGCATCCTCCAGAGTAGAACAGCTGGGTCTGTGTCCTTCAGTAGGCCAGCCTTTCCTACCCCAGTGCAACAGGCAGTAGTCACTCTGTTGAGCCCAAGAAACATGGCCCATCAACAGACCAGGGTTCATATGTTGTCCATGTCCCTAAGGATATAATCTATGTGAGTCATTCATGACTACTAAATGATGACCTTGCTTATTTATTTCCCAGGAGAGAAAATGGCATGCCTATGTTCTCTTCTTCAAACTTTGAGATACCATCAGATTGGACCAAGACTGTGCAGACTCCACCCACAATCCCTCCAATTTGGTTCAAGTCCAGGAAGTATATCAGATGGCCATAGGAGGGAAATTGAGGCAAGTATCTAAGAAGCCTTTGCTAGGTAGCTGAAGGATTGGATGAGCCAAAGTCAAAGACCCTTTGAGTACTAATAATAATTACAAATTGTGAAAATTATTCAATCCAGTCACTCACATGGAGTTCAACTTTCCTTGCTGAACTCCAGGTGAACATCAACACTGTTTTCTGTCCTTATGTTACTCAATACATTAAACTTTCCTTGTTGAACTCCAGCATGAACAGTTAACTAAGAGTTTATCTACTCTTGCCCACACTGACCACAACATTCCTTGCACACATCCTAGACATGCCTTTGACAGGTTATGGGCCCTGCTAGCAGTCTACTCAACATGGCATCATCCAGCCCAGGAAATGCATTCAATTTTCCAAAGCTCAATGACAGAAACTATGCACTGTGGGCCAAACACATGAGGGCCACTTTGGAATTTTGCAACCTCTAGCTCATTGTCACTGGTGATGAAGAGCAGCCCTTAAGACCATTGAGCACAAAACCTGAGAGTCCAAATGAAGCCACTTGGAAGACTGAGAAGAAGGAATACCTTGAGTGGATATTGCAGGATCATGCAGCACAGGGTCTGATGAAATCTGCAGCTGAGAGCTCTCAGTGGCCTCATGTAGCAGACAAGAAGACAGCAAAGAATATGTGGGATGGTTGGAAGGCACTTTATGCCACAAAACAGCAAATAATCAATGTCCATTACTATTTCAAGCACCTTTGCACTCAGAAATATGTTTATGGGACTAACATGACTGACCACATTGCTTCTATGCTTGACATCAAAAATAAGATCACAGCTGCTGGTGAAGATCTTCCAGACATCCACATTGTTTGTCACTTGTACTCTCACTGCCACACACCTCATCATGGGATCTCATCAAGATCCAACTGTTTGGAATGGAAAAGCTCACTTCTGAGGATGTTGATGCAAAGTCCAGAAGTTTTATTTATTTGTATCTGTGTACAAATCAAAATTCTGTCCTGCAGGTAAGTTGCATTGGGCATCTCAATAGACACTATTGAAACAATGACAGAATTTTTTATTAATTTGTTTCATTGGGAAAACTTAAGGTTAATCCACCCAAAAAGGTTCAATCAAATAATTAAATTGTAAACCCTAATTTTGAAGTCCTCAAGGTCAGCCTAAGACATCTGCTCCCTGAGAACTCTGATGATACAACCTAGTCAGTGCTGACTGCCTGATAACAATAAAAAAAATCAATCAGGTGACACAGACACATGACTGCTATCAAATGACCCTTAATGACAATGACCATTATCAACATTTGCCTTGATTACAATACCAACTTTGGACAATTCAGCCACCCATGGCCCCCTGCTCAGTGACTGACAATCAATTGTAGCCATGCTACCATTCAATGGCCTACCAATCATTGTTTTTATTTTCCTTTCATATTATTAGCAATTTTTCTTATTCAATAGCAGCCTCCATCATATGTTATCACATGCAGCCACTATGCATACTGTTACTTACCAGTTTCCCCTTTTTCTACCTTACATACCTATAAATACTGCTCTGTCAGTAGCCAAAAAAATCATCAAATCATACCAGAGTCTACTTGCTACTTCAGACCATGCTTCAGATCACTTTTTGCCCTCACTTTGCTAATGGCTGATTTGGGTTTTCCCAGTCCAGTCTCCTCTCTCCTTTGTCTTCAGGCTTAATGGCATTGTTAAGTCTGACTCTTGTTTGTCTTTGTTAAATGCCATTTTGGGCATCCTAGTTTCATTAAGTGCTATACAGGCACTCTAGTCTGAACTTTGTTAATGCTAGCACCTATGGCTAGTAACTCATATGTTTTTGTTAACCTCATCCTTACTCCCTAGTGACCTTTTGGGTCTTTAATTTTACAGATCTTATCCTCCACTACAAACCGGTAGCAACACTAATGGTTATACCATCAATCCATCCCTGTTTACCACTGCCTTCCTACTGACTCTGACCACATCACCTTGATGGGTTTCTGAAACTGTTGCTGACTCCCCTCACACACACATAACACTACTAATTGCTAGCTCCCCTAACTAGCTGGTCTTGTTGGTTGTTTCCTGCACAGCAGCTAGGCAGCAAAGCAGTGCATCACTGAGCCTCACAAGATTACTTGCCCATCACCCTTGAAATTCTCCTTTTTATATATCTTTCTCCTTATGCATGGACTACCCATATTTCTTGTGATATCATGTTGGTTTTTGTGGTTTTTTATGCAGTCCCAGGCCTTTATTATTGCTGAGTGATTTTTGCCAGCTTAGCAGTTCCTCCAGCCTTGGTCATTCCATCTCCCAGTCACAACAATCCCCTTCTCCTGCCTTGTCTTTTCCTTCTCCATCCTTCTTAGGTGTACAGGTATGACTCTTGGCTTGGGTAGGCATGTTATATAAGCAGTTGGCAAGGATTGGGAGTCTTTAGTTGAGTGATGGCTTGGTAGAATGATGGCTTGCTTGATGCTGTGATGGTAGCTTGGCAATCCAGCTAAGCACTGCCACTACATTGGCTATCAAGCTATCATTCCTTATCAATGTCAACTCTCTCTTTCTACTCTGCCCAAGGTTTATCAGCTGTAGGATTTTATGGATCCTGGATCCTTGGTGACTTGGTGCATGCCCTGTGTCTGCCTTTTTTGATATGTTTTTGCTTACAGGTTTCAGTGTTGTTCTAATTTCTTTTTGTGAGCTGCCCATTTCTATTCTTTCATCAGTCCCTGTTTTGGGACCAGCATGTCAACACTCAATGTTCTTGGAATAGAGCTTGCACTTCTTCTATTTCAGGTAGAGCTTATCCTTTCATAGTCTTTCAAAGACTATATGTAAATGCTGCTCATATCCCTTAACAGAATCCAAAAATAACTAGCATCTACTTCTTTTCTTAGGTATATACATGATATATTTAGTGCTCTACAATTATGGAGGTTATCTACCTCTTTTTCAGCTCAAGCTTTCCATCATTACTCTGTTCCTTGGAGAATGTTATGGGCCCCAAAAATGCCTATGACATTTCATCATCAAAATTCACTGTTTCAAAACTCTCATCCAATAAATCAAACTGGATGATATACCAGGAATGCATTATAAATGCACTAACATCAAAGAAGCTTTGTTGACTTGTCACCAATACTGTGTATAAAGTGTTTGTGGTTATGGAGCATAATGGTTCTTTCTTTAGTGATGACAACCACCACTTAAGCAGGGATGATATTCCAAGGCTTTGTCAACAATAGTGTGATAAGTATCAGGATATCATCAATGGTACAAAGGAGGTACTTTCTCCTTGGCATGAAGTCAACCCATGAGATTAATCTCATTGATGAGACTAAGCAATACTATTACTTTATGCCCCAATGTCCAAAGTTGTTGCAAGAGTGCATGTTCAGTGGTGGGAACTCTATGTGCCTGATCAAGCTGCACAATTATTGTGTATCCCAAAAGCAAGAATGACTCTTTGGACAGCACTAGATACACATCAACAGAATGGTAAGTGTCATGACCCCGCCATCTCTGGACCCCCACCGGACCCCCATACGCTGCCCCAGCCCAACACATACCTCCCCCGCACCCCTTGCGCACCTCCAGGACCGCCAACAACCTCCCAACACTGCACCAGCAACACCTGTGGCCATCTCCAAACAGATCCCCGGCCATCACTGAACCCCGGCATCTCGGCCGACATGTTACCCAAAGGCTTCCCTGTCACCAGACACATCCAGACCCCCAGCATCCTGGCCATCACATAACATTCTGCAACATTCCTCCCGCAAACTGTCGGCACGTCACAATGCCACCTGCTTCTGTGGCGCTGAGGGGCGCCACCACCATGCACCATGACCGCCAACCTGCCCAACACAAGCCTGCCATAACCCACACCAGCATGCCCCGACCACTATCCCGACCCTGGGGCTGAGAGCCAGTCCCAGGACTTAGCCAGAGGAATCAGATGCCTCGGTCCCAGCTAGAATCCTACCCGGGACTTAGCGGAAGGGTAGTACATAAACCATAGAATAGCATATGAGTCAAGTAGTCTTGATATTAACCATAGTTCTCCGTATTTCCGTGTCTCCGTCTCTGTCTCTGTCTCTATCTCAATCTCAATCTATTCTCCTGTCTCTCCCTCTCTCTCTCTTGTCTTGTCTCTCATCTCTTGTCTCTTGTCTCTTGTCTCCGCACCTCGTTTCCGTTCCATAACTTGTCTCCCCATTTTGTTTCTCTTCTCCATTTCCTTACCTACTGTTCCGTATCTCTTTCCCACTCCATCCCAATCTCCTAACCAAACCATCCCCTGCCCATTCTGTATCTACTCCTACCGTTCCAAGCCTACCCCCATCCCCAATCCGTACCATCCCCCTTTGCTACCCACCCCTTCCTTCGTTACGTCCCTACCCTACCCCCTGCTCTTGCGCTCCCTTACCCGGAGCACTTTCTACTTTGCGTGCGTCACTACTTGTACCCCAGAGTGTCCGGACTTCCCCCAGACCACTCGTAGCTGTACCTGGAGCTTCCACAAAGCCCCAGACCTATACTTAGCCTCCTGAGCTCGCCTAGTAAGGACTCACCAGTGTAGGTGAGCCCCCATCATCAGCGGGACCTGACAGTAAGACAATCAAAGATGTAATGCTCTTGCCAGACCAAGACATCATTTGTGGGCATGTCATACATGCAAGTGGAAAGTCAAAAATTGACCTCACAAATGCATATAAACAAATTTGTATTTATATGTTGGATATACTAAAAACTGCATTTATCACCATTACTAGTATATATTGCAGTTACATCATGCAGATAGGAGACTGTAATGCTCTTGCAACTATGCAATGCTCAATGGCATTGATCTTCTGCAGTAACATTGGAGAGTTTATGCATGTAACAACAGATTGCTATAAACCTATGAGCACAGTATGGGTGGGCTGGGCTACAAGTACAAAGGCAAAATTCATGCTAGTGAGCAAATGTAAGATCTTAGGTGCATCTTTTATGGGAAAGCTGGGCTGCTGTTCCTTCTTAGTGATACAAATCCATAACTAATGACTGCTGGGTCAGCCTAGTAAGGCAAAGAGTGAACCAGTAAGTCCACTCTAGGAAGCCTGATAAAGGGGTTCCATCAAGGCATGGGGAGTTTTGGCATGCAGCCAAGTAGGTTGGAACATACCAACAATAGAAAGGTGAAGGAGAAAGCAGTGGAGAATTTGAACAAAAATGGAAAGGAATGTTAACAGCAGATAACTAGGAGGCTTGGAGCCAAATAAACTCCAACAGAATCAAATGTAGTAAAGTGGCTGTGGAGTGCAACTGGCATCAACTGAAAAAAGATCTGGCCAGAATAACTATGGAAGTGTCCATAAATTTGTGCCTTTAATATACTGTAGGGTGGATGACATATAATTCCCATGTATTCCCACCTTGAAATCAAAGACTGCCACTTTGTGGCAGAGCAGAAGTTCATCATCATCATCATCATTATCAAGATAACAAACATGATGACTTAAATCTCAGTGATTGTAAAGTGCTGAGGTGTGATAGTAACAAATGAAACAGAGAACATATGGAGATTATGTAATGTAGTGGTCCATATTCTCAACACTCTGTTCCTATCTTTTAGTTCTACTTTCAGCCCTTAGACTTGTTACAATCTGGCACATAAAGGTGCACTATAAGCAGAGATAACAGGGACTAACTAGTAGCTGGGCCACAGAGTCTCATTGGAGTTTTACCCAGTGAGGAGGTATAGTTTGTAAGATAAGCAAAAGGTTTTGAAGAAGAGAGAAAGGAGGATTTGGGTCTAGATGATGCTAGTATGTGGATTATATGGCATGAAGCAGGCTGAACAAATCTGAGACAAGACCATAAACAGCAATATGGAATCATGGGAGTTCAAATTCCTAGCCTGCAAATTTTGCATCTATTATAGGGTTACTGAGCAAGGCACACTATTGTAGCACTACATGTTAATGACTTCCTTTTTATCACAAGTACTAGAGAAGAAATTGAGTGTTCCAAGGACTAGAATGTGTGCAGTTTAAACCATCTCTGATCTAGGCTTACCCCACTTTGTTGTTAGTATAGCAGTTGAATGGGACTTCTCAAGCTATAGAGTGGTCTGAAGCAATATTATGGGCAGTAAGAAAACAGCATACAATTGTGGCATGATTTTATGAGGCTAAGTACATGGCTGCTTTTTAGAGTGCTTAGCATATGGTTTCATGCACTACTACAGAGCATCAGACACATTGATGTATCTCAACCCACAAGGATCTTTTGTGACAACAATGCTGCAATTTCTCTATCTGAGGACCTTCTTCTTCATGCACAAGTTAAGCATGGTCAATAACTTATACAAGACTGAGGAATCATACTTACATTGGCCTGTATAGTCTGTATTTTTGATACATGGATGAGTAAAACGTAGCAGTTCTTCACTGCCACTGCATTCAGGACCTGATAAGCCTGAAGTAGACATAGAGACCTATCTTTCATATCAATAAAGAAGTTGGGAATGCCATTGATGACTTGTGACTACTGATGTATTTGACATGACTCAAAATTCTCCTATAGGAATACAACCAGCTCATCTTGCTTATGGAGAGCCAAGAGGTACACCTTGCAACAACTAGAGGGCTCCATTTTGAGAAATGAGCTCAATTATGTGGTCTCATTGCTTATATTATAGAAGCCAGTTGAAAGAAACCTTGGATGATACATCTTTAAAATCTTGCAGGTAATGGAGGACTGCACTACCAGAGAACTTGGGCTGAGATTTGGCTATCAACACCTGAACTAGGCATTGGAATTTTATCTGACTGGCCCATATCTCAGCTTTTGTCAGCAGGGTTTTAAGGATAGAAGGATAGATCCTCTTGCCTACCTCAAACAATCATGTCATAAGGCTCTTGGTCCAGAGCACTGCCAAAATTCACCTTCTTGTGCATTGCAGAATTACAATGTAATTCCTCAGTCACTCCTACATAATATGTTTGATTGAGAATATATTGCCTTCTGGTAATTGGTTTTTTTGGCATGTCAGGGTTTTTGCTAATCCCAGAGTAACTAGTGCTCCTTCTGCACCTGATGGGGGGACCCTTGCAAGTTTACAGCCCTGGGGTCAGGTCATGCTCTTCCATATGTGGGGTTTGTCAGGCCCAGCACAAGAGCTGTTTGGTGTCACATCTGTGGAGGGCAACTTGCATGGCAGAAGAGCAGGATTGGGAGGGCAGAGTGGGTTCTAGCATGGATGGCTAGAGTTCTAAAGCTGAGGATGGCAAGGGATGCAGGGGCCAAGTCAGGTCGTAGGGGGGTGCATTGAGAGTCTGGAGGGGAGGTCTCAGGGTCACAGGCAGTGGTCAAGGTAGGGCCATCATGGAGTGGTTGGCAAGCTGGGGGGGCTGGGGCTTCTGTTAAGGGGAAGCATAGGGCCTTTCCTTCTCCTGAGGCTGGGCCCAGTTGCTCCTCAAAGCATCTCCAGAGGTCTCTATTGCCTGAGGCAGGTCCCCCAGAGGTCCATGTTTACTCCTCCACAACCAGACATCTCCTGGAGCCTCCCTCTTCAATGGCTGTTTCTGATACTCCTGAGGTCATGGCAATGTGCCAGTGGATGGGAACCTTGCTAAGGGAGGTTGTCTGTTGGGATGCAGAACTGGCAAAGGTCTGATGGGAGTGGGATGAAGCAAGGCAGGAGTGAGAGGCCAGGGAAGGTGCAGAGTTGCAGAAGGTATAGATGGAGTTGCAGGGGATGCAGTGATATGTGAGCTTGGAATGGTCATGAGGATTGTGAATGCCCAGGCAGTGGATGTGATGGACCTCCAGGCATAGATCTGACAGCTCAAGGAGACAGTGGTGCTCTCCAGTGCATGCTCCATGCACCTGTCATCTCAGATGGACCAGTTGAAAAGGTGGAGAGCAGAGGCTGGGGCACTCTGGGTTGCAAGGGAGTTGTTGGTGCAGAGGTAGGATTGGGCCTGTGAGGAAGGCCACCACAGGGCAAAGCAAGGTGATGCATGAGTGGCTCCAGGCTTGCCCATTATTTGCTAGCTAACTGGAGTTTTCTAGGTTGGGTGCAGGAATACAGGCTCCTGCTGGATGCATCTTTGGTGGCATTTGCATCTCTCCAGGAGGATTTGTCTCAGTTGCCCCACCTGTTACCACCAGAGGTCAACTACAGTATGGCACAGTTTGGTTGAGTGCTAGTGGAGCACCACCAGAGGAATGTGGTGGCCCCTGAGACCTGGTTGAATGTGGCAGTAGATGCTAGCAAAGCCCTACCACATTTTAAGGACAACATGGTGGCTTTGATGGCTTAAATGGAGGTGGCAGTGTCAATTGAGGAGGTGGCAGTGCCCAGGGATGGGGCAGATGCAGGGCAGGTGGTTGAATGAGAGGTGCGGGGTCTTCCTTTTTGATCATCCAAGTTCTGGCATCCTATATTGTAGTTCTAGGATACATATATACTTGTTCTTGTCATCTTTCCCTTCTTTTGTTAGTTCTGGAATACATTTCTTGGGATGTTGTGATTAGGTGAGAATTATATGAGAAAAGGCAAAAAGGGGCTTAGGTGTACTGGTGAGAGTTGAATCCCTAGTGAATCTAGAGGTGGAGGTTAGGCCCACTATTGCTGTCTGTAAGTTCTAGTCCCAGGAGTTCTGGGGCTTGTTAGTGTGTTGTTGGTGGAAGTCTTGGAGCACTAAGGAAGCTCCAGAGAGGTTCTTGCAAGATTCTCAGGTGTTGTCCTTGGGGCTGTAACCTTTCCAGTATACAAGGTAAAGGATCCAGTTGTGAACTTGTCAGGAATTGAGGATCTTGTTGACTTTGTAGTGGTCATCACCTTTGAGTTCAATTAGGGGGGTTGCTTGGGTTGTTGGCTGGAGAAGGGGTCCATGGCATACTATCTGAAGAGATGGACATGGAACACTAGGTGGAGTCCTTTGAGGGCCAGGAGTATTTCAAGCCTGTAGGTGTGTGTTGAGACCTTCCAGAGGATTTTAAAGGGTCCAAAGTGCTTGTGGTTGAACTTTAGAGGGAGCAGTGAGTTTTGATGTTGCGCCAGTCAAGCCATATGAGAGTTCTGGGGGGCCAGTTGGGGGTGGATTCATGGCAGGAGTTAGCATGTTTGGTGTAGGCTTTGTGAGCAGTATCAATCTCCTCCCAGAGGAATTGATGAAGAGACCAGAGGTCTTGCATGACTTTGTGGGCAATGTGCAAGGGAATATTGTCAAGGGAGAGAGTGAGCCAGGGGTGGTAGCCCTTATTGGTGTAGAAAGGAGAAACTCCAGTAGTGGAGTAGGGCATGTTGTTGTAGGTGAACTCAGCCAAGGGATAGGTCATGCCACCAGTTGTCCTGCTGATAATTGATGTAGAGGCAGAGGTACTGCTCCAAGGTCTGATTCATGCCTTTAGTCTGTCTGTCAGTCTCCAGATGGTAGGTAGTGGATAAGTTAGTTTTTATTTCCAAAGCCTTACAGAGAGACTGCCAGAACTGGATGACAAAGAGAGGGCCATGATCAGAGATGATATCATCAGGGAGGCCATGCTTGGAGAACACATGCTTGAGGAAGATCTGGGCAAACTCTGGAATGTTGTTAGTGGTGTGGCAGGCAATGAAAATGGCTTGCTTTATAAGGCAGCATACCATAATGAGGATGGCATTAAAGCTGTTGGAGTCAAAGAGTTTGACAATGTAGTCCAGGAAGATTGACAACTAGGGACAGCAGCCAATGGGGAAGGGTTTGAAGAGTCCATAGGGGCAATGGCAGGAGACCTTGGCTCAGAGGCAGGATTTGCAGGCCCAGACATACTGGGTGATGTCTTGCTTGAGTCCTGGCCAAAAGTAAGTCTGAGAAATGAGTTGAACAATCTTATAGATTCCTAGGTGTCCCCATAGCTTATGATCATGATGTTGTCGGAGGATGTTGAGGTGTATCTTCTTGTGGTTTGAGGCATAGATCTAACTGTCCTGGAGGAGGAGGAAGTTGTCCAGAAATAGGGTGAAGGCCAACTGGGTCAGCAGAGCATCTCCCAGAGTGTTCCAGGAGTCATGCTGGGTGAAGAAGGGATCTAGGGGCACATTATGGATTTGGTGGAGGATTCCTTCCTTGTTCATAATCAGTACAGCATGAAGATGTTTAGGAGGGATTACTACTCAGTGATTGAAGGAGTTCTGCTCCACCTCAAATGACTTCTTTGAGTAGATGTCCAGTTGTCAGGTGAGGGTGTCAGATTTGGCTTCAAGGTGGTCAGGGCAGTAGTGTATGGTGAAGACATACTCTGAGAGGATTTCTGACCATTGGGCTTGATGACAGCTGAGTTGTTTTGTGGTTGTGAAGTATTGAAGGTTGTTGTGATCAGAGTAGACTTGGATGCAGTGGGGTGCTCCTTCAAAGTAAGCCCACCACTGCTTGAAGGCTTTGACTATGGCAAGTAGTTCCTTATCATAAATGTCATAGTTGAGCTCTGCTGAGATCATCAAGCATGTATAAAAGGCAACAGGGCATAGTTTTGCTGCTGCCAGTGTCCATCTGCAAGAGGATACTGGTGATGGCATAGTCACATTCCAGGACAATGGGGAGGGATGAGTTGTAGTGCTGGAGGATCAGATTGGAGATGAAGATGGATTTGAGGAGTTCAAATATGCTTTGGCACTTGCTGTTCCAGTTCCATGGAGTGTCCTTCTAGGTGAGCTGATTGAGGGGTTTTGTGATGCTGGAGTAGTTATCTATGAACCAGCAGTAGAAGTTAGCAAAACCCAGGAAGGACTGTACTTCCTTGACATTTCAGGGCTGTGGCCAGTCCAGGATGCCTTGGATCTTGACTGGGTCTATGCATACACCATCTAGGGAAACTATTATGCCAATATACTCCACCTCTATGATGTGGAATGCACACTTCTCTGGTTTGGCATGAAGGTGGTACTTCCAGAGACATTCCAGGACCTGGTCCACATGGTTCTGGTGATTGTTGAGGGAGTCTGAGTAGATGAGGATGTTGTCAAGATACACAATTACAAAGATGTCACTTATGTTGTGAAAAATGTTGTTCATGAAGTACTGGAAAGTAGCAGGGGAGTTGGTCATTCTAAAGGGCATGACAAGGTATTTAAAGAGTCCATAGCAGGTGCAGAAGGCAGTTTGCTATTCATGCCCTGAGGCTATGTGCACATTGTTGTAACTGGATTGGAGGTCTATTTTGGTGTAGATCTTAGCACTGTGGAGATGATCAACAAGATCACCAATGAGGGGAAGGGGATACTGGTTCTTTTTGGTGACCTTATTGAGTCTCCAGTAGTCAACTCAGAGTTAGAGGGAGCCATTCTTCTTTTTTTTGAATAGTACAGGCACTCTAGTGGTGGAGTTTGAGGGCCAGATGAATCCCTTGCTGAGCATCTTGTCAAGGTAATCTTTGAGTGCATGGACTTCCACTTTGGACATACCAAATGGAAGTGTGGTGCCTTTCTCGAGATCAATCATGTCGTTGTATGATTGGTGGGGAGGAAGTTCCTTAGTGCTCCCTTTAGAGAATACATCAGCAAACTCATAATACTCAGGAGAAACTACTTTGCATAAGATTTTTTCCTCTGTTTTGGGTTTGGCAGGGGTGTCTTCAACATGGAGATGCTTCTCAGGGAGGGCCAGGGATATATGAAGTTGGAAGGCTGGGGTGCCATCCTGCAGAATGTGTGCAAAGAGTTCTGGGCCTATGATTTTGATATTCAGGTTGGCAGGGCTGAGAGGTTCCTTAGGAGTTGGCATGTTGCCAAGAGTCAGCAATATGGTTGTTTTGAGGCCTGGAGCAGGATAGGAGAGGCCTTTGTACCAGTTTTGGGGGATGTTGGGAGGAAAAAAGGGAGTCGGTTGTGGAGTTGAAGTCTGGAGTGGTCCAGAGTCATTGTCATTTTTTTGAGTCAAGGGGGGCTCCAGAGTTGTCATATTGTCTGTAGGATGGAGTTTGAGGTGAATGGTGCTGGCCAAGCTGGCATCAGGTCCTGGAAAGGTCATAATGAGGTCCTCCCAGTTGATGTTGGAGTTGATGTTACATAGCCAAGGTAGTCCGAGGACAATCAGGATTGATTCTGGAAGAGAGGTGACTAGGAGATTTACTAGGAACTAAAGGCCATTTTTAAGGAGAGTGTTGGAGTAGGAGTTGATGATGGGTCTCAAGGTGGAGGCATTGCCATCAAAGAGCTGGAATTCCAGAGGTTTTCCAAGAGAGCTAGGGGTCAGCTACAATTGTTTGCTGACAAACATACTGGTGGCCCTGCTATCAATGAGAGTGGGTAGCATGTCAGAGAGGCCGCCTAACCATGTGTTGATGATAAAGGATTGGGCAGAGGTTGAGTAAAGTCGCAGGGGTGTTGTTGGCAGGTGTGCAAAGTGCTCCAGGGCCAGGGTAATGTAAAGGGGGATGAGTTCTCAGGCAGGCATGGGTTGCTAGTGGGGGCAGAGTCTGCCAGTCAATCCAGGGGTTTGTTGTGTGGAGCCAAGGGAGTCCCAGGATGAGGGAGGCAGTGGTATAGAGCTTCAGTGGCCCTGGCTTCAGGTTTGTGGCACACACATGTACATTCTTGCTTTATCACATTGTCACAAATGCCCTTGGGTTGTCACATCTATCATGCTGTATCCCAACACTCCTCCTTGCTACAAACCAAGTCTCTTCTCCTTGTGTGAAATTCTAGTTTATTTCACTCCTAGGATTTGTCACAGTTGCAGGAATAGAGAATGGAGTAGGGCCTTTGTAAACATGTCAGGATGTGCTTCCTTTTACCCAAATTGAAGTGTGACCTTGTCAATGAAAGAAGTCTGCAACAAGGCAACAGTCTGCTCCTTTTGATCTCACTCAAACAGAGATGCCTAAGATGTAATGCAGTGTGCCTAAATCAGATATGGTCCAGGCTATGCACATCTTGGACTTGAAGCAATCATTCTCATCTTTTGAGCTAGCTATGAAAAGAAAGTTGTCAACATGGACTGATGCAATGACAGTACCCAAAGGCCTCTTCTTGTAGTAGATGCATGATTTACATGCCAGTTTAGTGAATCTCCATCCTACCATCCACTCATTTAAAGTTTTATTGCAAATCCTTTTAGCTTGCTTCATGCCACAGTGTCCTCTTACTAGCTCACATACCCAGTCTTCCTTTCCCATCTCTTTGAAGCCCTCTTGCCTTGTTCCATGTATTGTATTTTGTCTTCTGGAAGTATTCCATAGAAGAAGGCCATTTTGACATTGATTTGCACCACATCCCACCCTTCTGCTGCTGCTATGTGTAGGAGGATGTGCCAGGATTCTACACATGTGATCAGTGAAGTGGTTTTGTTATAGTCCTTGCCATATATTTATTCATATCCCTTGAAGACAAGGTGTACTTTGTATTTGATAGCCTTCTCATGTTTGTCTCTTTTAATGTTGAAGACAGGCCTCCCTTTTTGAATCTTCTGACCTTTGGAAACCATCAATCAGGGTATGAGTCAATAGACCCCCATCTTCTTCAGGGATTTAATCTTGTCTTTATATGCTGCCTCCCATTTTGTTGCATCCAGTCTGTTCTGTGAGTCAGACTTGGGTAAGTATTGGCAAGCTAGTGTTGTCATGCTTCAGGATAAGATATATTTTGTGTATTAAAATAGTACATACCTAGTGTCATTGTGCTTCAGAATAAGAAGACAATGGCACTAGAGGACAAAAAATTACTAGCCAAGTCATGTGCACTGTGGCACACTTCTTACTATGTAGGAACTTCAACACTCCCACCTAATGTAGTGTCCACAGTGTCACTGAAGCTCACTCCTAGAGAATTCTTCCACAATGCCTATTTTCTGCAAGGTTTATCAACCATATTGCAGGGCAGCAGTTTGGTCAAAAGATTGGCTGCCATATTAGCAGTCAGGATGTAGACTGGTCTGATCTTGCCATTGTAGACAGCCTGTTGGAGCCAGAACTAGTAGCAGTCAAGATGCTTAAGTATTCCCATGTGTTCTAGTTGCTTCAAAACCAGTATAGCAGATTGATTATCAAGGTTGAGAGTAAGCAGCAACAACTCAGGAGTACCTATGTCAGCAAGGAAGTTCCAGAGCCAGCAGAGCTTGCAGCCTGTTTTGCTCACTGCCATGAATTCTGCCTCCATAATTGAAAGTGCAACAATTGTTTGCAGTTTTGACATCCAGCTAACTGCACCTCCAGTGACTGTGAGTATGCAGCCCATGGTGGAATGACCATTATTAAGGTTTCTACCATGGTCTGAGTCAGCATAAGCAATGAAGGGGAAAGGGGGTGAAGAGGCTGCTTTGGCAGAGTACTCTATCCTGTAGTCCAGAGTGCCTCTAATATACCTCATTAAGTGCTTGACTACTACTTAGTGTTTAGGTCCTAGGCAAGTGTTAAATTGACACAGTATGCCAACAGCATAAGCAATGTCCAGGCATGTGCATATGGCAAGGTATAAAAGAGCATCTGTGGCTTGTATATATGGGACTGTGCACATTTCCTCAAGTTCCTTGGGTGTCTGTGGTGAGTCTTCTTTTAAGGAATGGGCTCCAGGGTCAAGCAGCATGGTGACTGCTTTACCATTTACAATTTGACATATGCCCTCTGACTAGCATTGGGCTATGAACATTGCTGAAAACTCTACTCAAAATCTGCAGTGTCCTATCAAAAGCATAGGGAAGTGGTGCACAGTGCTGCTTCCCATGTAAGCATGGCTCACATATGCATGGTAATGGCAGGTCTGATGACATTTTCAGGTCAAGTGTGAGATCATCTTTGATCAATCTTTCCAGCCTTTCTGCTCCCAAATGGCACATTCTGTGGTGTAGAAGGGGTCTGTCAATCTTAATAGAAGATGTTGGTCTAACAAATGATGTGTTTGCTGTTTGTATATGAGTGGGCAATGAGACAAGTGTTTTTCCATCTAGCTACAAAGTCAGGGTTTTATCAATTGACACAGTGAACACCAGTTCTCCCTTGATGGAGAAAAGTACTTTTCATTCTCAAAATGTCACTTCAACACCATGATGGACAGCAAGAGTAATGATTGAGAGCAGATTGTTTGTCAATTTGGGTATGAACAGGACATCAGTGAAGATAACATCATTAAGTGGATCCCCATCCTGATCCTTCCATCTTGGTCTAAACCTGACTGACCCTTTTCTAGCTGAATATATTGTCACGTTATTAGCAAGATGAATTGGCACTCTCCAAGATTCAAATGAGTCTGACAAGAACCATTCTTGGTGTGGTGTTTATAGAACTCATAGTGCCTGAGTCTGTATTTCAGAGCATGTTAGGATGGCATGGCTGTTAACAGAGATGATCTTCAAACTGCAGCTTCAGCTTCATCACAGCCTTCTTCCACCTTTGGTGTATCAGTGGCTTTGGCAGCAGCATTAGCTCCTCAATGGCCACCCCTCTTCTTGAACTTAGAGCTTCCATTGTCCTTTTTGATGTGCATCCATGCCAATTGGAGGACTGGGCAGTCAGTGATTCTGTGTTCACAGTCACACAGGTAGCACTTGATCTGACAAGTGGCAGCAGTGACAGTTTCCTCTGCAGCAGCTGTACATTGCACTTCTTCAGTTCTAAATGCTTCTTCAACAGTGTCATTAGTGAGAGAGCTGAGTATGAGCACAGAGGAAATAAATGATGCATATTCCTCTTGTGAGAGTGCTTAGAGAATTGCCATAGAACACAGCTTATTGTCAAGCATCTCTGGTGTGTAGCCTGGTCTTGTTGTGCCATTGAAGTTCATTGTAGGCATCAGGCAAAGTGAATAAATGCATTGCATGGTGCCTTTTACACTTGTTCTCAGCTGCATGAGAGTCTCATTGTCACATAGTCATATGTTGAATAGATCGTTCAACAAGTTAAAGCATGTATTGAGCACTGATTTTGAGTGTATTTCCTTGAGTTTTGCCCACATGAGTGCTAGCTTACTATAGATGTCATCTACATGTATTTTATTCTCTTTGTCTAACCATTGATAGATTTTTCTAGCTGCCCAATCATTGCAAAGCAAGTAAGAGTTTCAGGCATTTATGGAAGTGGGGTTGTTTGGTTTGAGGAGTGGTGGTGTCAGGTCCCGCTGACGACGGGGGCTCAGCTACACTGGCGAGTCCTTACTAGGCGAGCTCGGGAGGCTATGTACGGGTCCGGGGCTTTGTGGAAGCTCCGGGTACAGCTACGAGTGGTCCGGGGGGAAGTCCGGACGCTCCGGGGTACGAATAGTGCCGCGCGCAAAGTAGAAAGTGCTCCGGGTAAGGGAGTACGGAAGCAGGGGGGGATAGGTAAAGAAACAGAGAGAGAAACGGAAAGGAGAAATGAGTCACGGAACGGAACAAGGCACGGAGATGAGAGACGAGAGACGAGAGATGAGAGATGAGACCGGAGAGAGAGAGAGGCAAGAGAATAGATTGAGATTGAGATAGAGACAGAGACAGAGACAGAGACACGGAAATACGGAGAACTACAGTTAATATCAAGACTACCTCACTCGTATGCTATCCTACGGTTTATGTACTACCCCTCTGCTAAGTCCCGGGTAGGATTCTAGCCGGGACCGGGACATCTGATTCCTCCGGCTAGGTCCCCGGACTGGCTCTCAGCCCCGGGGTCGTGATAGTGGTCGGGGCGTGCTGGTGCGGGTTATGGCGGGCTTGTGTCGGTCGGGTCGGCGGTCATGCTACGTGATGGTGGCGCCCCTCGGCGCCACAGAAGCAGGTGGCATTGTGACGTGCCGACGGTTCATGGGAGGAATGTTGCGGAACGTTATGTGATGGCCAGGATGCCAGGGATCCGGGTGTGTCCGGTGACAGGGAAGCCTTGGGGGTGACGTGTCGGCCGAGATGCCGGGGTCCGGTGATGGCTGGGGATCTGTTCGGAGATGGCCGCGGGTGTTGCCGGTGCAGCGTTGGGAGGTTGTTGGCAGTCCCGGAGGTGCGCAAAGGGTGCTGGGGAGGTGTGTGTTGGGGCTGGGGCAGCGTATGGAGGTCCAGAGATGGTGGGGTCATGACATTACCCCCCCTTCAGCGTCGAGACCCTTTGAGATGGGGGCTGCGGTGGCGGTGCCGTGGGAATTCGAACCCGAAGCTAGTGCTGGCACCGAAGGTCGTGGAATTGAAGTCGAAGACATACGGCGGCTGTCCAGAAGGTGCTCCGGGGAAATAAAAAGGGAGGGCTCACCGCGACTTGTCCCCCATCTTTCCATGTCTTCATCCAGCTCCTCCTCTTCCGGTTCGCCCACTCCCCCTCCCTCCGACGATTTCCAGGTCTGGGTCTGGCAGCAGTACGAGGATTGCCGGGCCCTGTACAACCGCCACCAGCAAGAGCGCGAGCTATCAGTGATGGTCCGTCGGCGTGAGTAGTGCATATCTGGTCGTACTGTCTGTGCTGACGAGGTTTTTTCAGAGATTGGCTTGCAAACCCCCGGGGCTGGCCCTTTGGGGTCGGCGCTTCCCGCAGCCCCCCCCGTAGCTCCTCTGGTTGCTTCGGTCGCCCCCACTGGGCATCGGGTGTCCCAAGAGGCTGCAACGGCGGGGCAGCTTACGGAGGCATTGGCTCGGGTCCGGGGTCCTCCGACGCTCGCGTGGTGTCAGGCGCAGGCTCTGGTCAGCTGACGTCGGTTGGTTTTAGTGTGACTTC